>MU778528.1:0-15848 GCA_026770625.1 Nicotiana glauca
GGTCGAGCACTAGAGTTGTAGGTTAGGGGGAAGTTGTGGATATTTCCACAGCGCACTAGAGTGAGACTAGATAGTAAAGAGGTAATCGTAGGATATTACTGATCAGCTACCGATACAGGGAGTTATCTGTTGGATATTAGTATAACTTACATCTATTTCGTATTTCTTATATTTTTTATATTCCTGCTATTTTGTTATTTTGCGTTATGTTGTGTATTTCATGTTAATCTTAGTATGAGTCTATTAATAGTACTAACATATCGTCTCTTGTTGATGTCTTGAGCCGAGGGTCTCCTAGAAACAGCCTCTCTGCCCCCCGGGGTAGGGGTAAGGTCTGCGTACATATTACCCTCCACTTGTGGGATTATACTGGGTTGTTGTTGTTGTTGTTGTTGATTAATACAAGTGGTAGCCTAGATAAAAGCCATATGACATAATTAATTAATAACAAAAAAATTATTTATTGAAAATTAACAAAGAAATTAACTACTAAATATCGGTGACGGGTGGGTATATCGTATTGACAAATAAAATGATAATTAAAATTTATTAAAGCAATACGGTCTAATAGTATCAAACAAGAATGATTATAATTTAATTTTTTCTTTTCAATATTGACCGCGCATCGCGCGGGTGCGACTACTAGTTTTGGAAAGAACCAAAATTACAGATTCAGGGACGATTTAATATTTTTTTTATTGTTTGAAAATAAAAATTGTAATTTTAAAAAAAATATATAATATTTGAAACTAAGTTATAAAATAATATTTAAAATTTGAATTATATTTGGGTATGCATTTCATTTGAAAAAATATTACAGTTTTGTGAGTATAGTAGAAATCGAAAATTTTAAAAAAGAGTGGTTGGAAAACACATTTTGATAATTTTAAAAAAGAACTTTATAAAATTTTACGGGCAAAACACATCGAAAACAAGGAAACAGTTTTTATGGACAAACGGGTCCTAAGTCGCTCCCTATCAAAAGTTCGATAATTTCATTGTTCGGTTAATGATGAAAAAACTTTTATCATTCCATTGAGCCCCAATAATTTTAGCATCTCGTTACACCCTTTTAACTTAATCAATGAACTAACTCAGTTGAATTAATTACTTCCTCTCCTCTAATCCAATTTATGTGAACCTATTTTTTTTTATTCGTTCCAAAAAGAATTATCCCTTTTTAAATTTGATAACAATTTAACTTAAACATACAATTATACCCTTAATGAGAAGCTTTTACAACCACACAAGTATTCTGGGCCCCTTTTTGATTTATTTAGGACCACAAATTCCAAAAGTCTTCATTTTTTCTTAAACGTTATATCCAGTCAAATAGGTTCAAATAAATTGAAACGGATAAAATGTGTTTTTGTTCCAGACTTCTTTTAACTTAATCAATGAACTAACTCAGTTGAATTAATTATGTTTTTGCCTCATTAAAATCATGCAATGATGATTGAGTGAGAGTGGATACTTCCACGTGAATTACACAAATGGGCACTGGTGTTAAACTTTTGTCCAATTTAAAAAGTTTGTATAAAAATAGCCTCCGGTTATAGTTTTGGTGTACAACTTTTGCCGGATTTATAAAACTTATCTTGTTCAAAATCTATGTTGGACGAGATACAACTTTGATACAAATTACTTTCAAGATTTAACATTTAGGTGAAACTTGACTTATTATGACGACGATCAGGCATAACTTTGTTCTATTTGCAAAATTGTCTATGTTGTTCAATTATTCTTGTTTCTGATTAAACTATTTTAGATTATTCAATACTTATTATCAGTCAAGCAACGTTAATTTCATCATCTACACTAAAATAGCTACTTGTATCTAGTTCAAGCAAGATGAATTTGAGATCAACACCGGATTTGGAGCAAAAATAATAGGAAAAAAGTCAGAACCTAAAATACTCGACAATAAGAAGAAGCAAAATCAACACAACAAATATTCAGCTAGGAGTAGAAAACGAAAATATACGGTAGGATTAATTACACTAAACGCTCTTATATTATGATACGGTTTCGAATACATCCTATGTATTATACAAATACTTGCACCCATAATAATAAACAAATCCTACACTTGCACTCCCTATGAGTAATATTCGTAGCAAGCATATTAAAATATACTTATAATTGTTTGACTCAAAAGATGCTAAACTCTTTTTAAGCAAATCAATCAAAAGAGATGAATGGGTAATTCGCAATCGAAGATAATAAACCCTAGGATCGTTTCAATAATCAGAACAATAGTAATAATAAAGGAGAGAGGGAGAGAGAATGATAGAGAGATAAAGACCAGAGAGAGAATGAGTTTGTCTATTCAAAATTATCTGCCTATTACAAGGTTCGAACGAGGTCGAACTAATGTCGATGGCCTTGGCCGTTAGGATGTTGCTTTGACTGTCGTCGAAGTAATATCTGTCGTGGTTCGAACGACGTCGAACTAATATCGATGGCCTTGGCCGTTAGGATGTTGCTTCGACTGTCGTCGAAGTAGTATCCATCGTGGTTCGAACGAGGTCAAACTAATGTTGATGGCCTTGGCGGTTAGGATGTTGCTTCGATGGAGATTCGACTTTAGTTCATATAATGGAGATTTTTGTTTATACAATGGAGATCAACACTTCTGTTCATATAATGGAGATTTCTGTTTATATAATGGAGATCGATTTCTGCGTATACAGTGGAGATTTCTGCGTATACAATGGAGATCGACTTCTGCGTATACAATGGAGATTTCTGCGTATATAATGGAAACTAACTAGGTAGTCCGTTCATTACTTCGCCTAGAGACCGTGTTGATGGACCGAGGTGATGAATTGCGCTTTCATCCACGGGGTATCCCATTCGTCGCCTCGTTAAAAACCTCCCAGAGAAAATCCAATCGGGACAAAACTCGGTTGAGGAAAAAAGAGTATGACTTAGGAGACGCCTTTCAGAAGTGGAAGTACTTGAGGTGGGCGACGTTCCAGTTGTTTTGGAGTGATTTTCCCTCTATTGTTTCTAGTTGGAACTCTCCTTTGTTTGCGGCTGTTGTGATTTTATACTGTCCGTCCCAATTAGTTCCCAACTTTCCCTCGTTTGGGTCTTTCGATGCCAGTGTTTTGGCCTTGAGGACGTAATCGCCAACTTTGTGTGATCTTACTTTGGCTTTTCTATTGTAGTATCTCTCTACCTACTGTTTCCGGGCTATCATTATTATATGGGCCATGTCTTTCCGTTCCTCGACTTTATCTAGGTCTTGTAACCTACTTTCGTCGCTATCCGCCCCACTGACATGGGAGTATCTCAGGCTTGGTTCCCCGACCTAGACGGGTATAACTGCATCGGTCCCGTAGACTAGTGAGTATGGCGTTTCTCCCGTGCTGGACTTTGGCGTTGTTCGGTATGCCCATAGTACTTCAGGTAGTAATTCAGCTATAGCCGTTTAGCTTCCTCGAGCTTCTTTTTCAATATGTTCAATATTACTTTGTTGGAAGACTCGGCTTGATCATTGGCGGCTGGGTGATACAGAATGGATAGTATCCGCTTGATGTGCCATTTTTTGAAGAACTCGGTCATTTTCTTTCCGACGAACTGAGGCCCATTGTCGCAGCTGATTTCTTTTGGGATGCCGAAACGACATATAATATTTTTCCATATAAAAGCGATGACCTCCTATTCGCGTATTTGGGCATATGCACATGCTTCCACCCATTTAAAGAAATAGTCAGTTAAAACTAAAAGGAAACTTACCTTTCCTCGTCCAGCCGGTAGGGGGCCGATTATGTCTATCACCCATTTTATGAATGGCCATGGCGAAATGACTAAATGGAGGAATTCTCCCGCTTGATGTATCATGGGGGCGTATATTTGGCACTGCTCGCATCTCCGGACATAGTCTGCTGCTTCTTTTTTCATAGTAGGCCAGTAATAGCCCGCGCGAATGAGGCATCAGACGAGGGCGCAGTTCCTAGTATAGGCGCCGCAATGGCCCTCGTGCACCTCCTCCAGTACTTGTCTTGTTTGGTGCGATCTGAGGCATTTAGTGAGGGGGCGGCCGAACGTTCTTTTGTAGAGGTCATGATTTACCAAGCTGTATCGGGCAACTTGCACTCGGAGTTTCTTGGCTTCTTTTTTGTCTTGCGGGAGTGCTCCGTCCTGCAGATAGGATATAAGGCGGTTGTGCCAGTCTCAGGTTAAGTTCAAGAATAATACCTCGACGTGATCTATGGCTGAATGAAGGAGAGTGACCACGTTTTCTTTGTTGATATTCTTGGTGGCCGCGGCTAGCTTGGCTAGGCCATCTGCTTCAATGTTTTGTGCCCTAGGTATCTGCTCGAGGCAGCATTCATCGAATTCTGGCATCAACTTGTGGATCTCTGATTGATACTTCTGTAGTCTTTGCTCTTTGATTTGGAAAGTCCCGGTGACTTGATTTATGATGAGTTGAGAGTTGCAGTGGAGGATGAGTCGCCGAGCTCCGTACTTGAGTGCTAACTTCATACCTGCAACCACAGCCCCGTACTCGGCCTCGTTGTTAGTCATCTCGGGACATCGTATGGATTGGTGAATTACTTCGCCTGTAGGGACTTCGAGGATGAGTCCCAGCCCCGATCCCGAGTCATTCGAAGCGCCGTCAGTATAGAGGGTCCAAAGGTCGGTGTGAGTGGAGGCACGAAGGGCCTCTTGTTCCGCCTCCGACAAAATTTCCGCACTGAAGTCAGCGACAAAGTCGGTGAGTACCTGTGACTTAATGGAAGTTAGCGGCTGATACGTTATGTCATGCTCGCTGAGCTTTATGGCACATTTGGCGAGTTTGCCTGAGAGCTCGAGTTTATGCAGGATGCCCCTTAGGGGAAATATTGTTATTACTTTTATGGGGGGACACTGAAAGTAAGGTCTAAGCTTTCGCGAAGCTACGACTAGTGTCAGAGCTAGTTTTTCAAGGTGTAGATACCTCGTTTCGGCATCTATTAAGGTCTTCCTGATATAGTAAATGGGGGATTGAGTACCTTTATTTTCGTGGACCAGGACTGCGCTGACGGCGACTTCGGATACTGTTAGGTATACGAGTAGACATTCGCCTGGGTTTGCCTTAACGAGCAGTGGTGGTGAGGATAGATATGCTTTCAGTTTTCTCAGGGCGTTGATGCACTCTTCGTTCCATTGGAGCCCATGATCTTTTCTCAGTACATTGAAGAACTTGTGGCACATGTCCAAGGATCGTAAAATGAACCTTGATAGGGCAGCTATTCGCCCCGTCAGCTTTTGTACCTGTTTCTTGTTGTTCAGTACCTCATGTATTGTGTCTATGTCCCTGATCTGATCTGGGTTGACCTCGATACCTCATTGTGACACAAGGAAACCCAGAAATTTTTCTAAGGCCACACTGAAGGCACATTTTTTCGGATTCAGTTTCATCTCATATAGCTTCAATATCTCGAAGGCTTCTTTCAAATGATCGATACGGTCTTCTTTCTTTGCCGACTTCACCAGCATGTCATCGATATAGGCCTCCTTTGTCTTGCCTAGCTGTTCCTTAAACATCTTGGTAACTAACCTCTGGTATGTGGCCCCCACGTTCTTAAGTCCGAATGGCATCACATTATAGCTATAAGCCCCTTGGTGGGTGATGAAATTTGTTTTTTCTTGATCCTCCTCGGCCATTAGTATTTGGTTGTAGCCGGAGTAGGCGTCCAAGAAACTTAGCAGTTCGTGTCCCGCTGTTGCGTCGATCAACTGATCGATATGGGGCAATGGAAAGGAATTTTTTGTACATGCCTTTTTCAGATCTGTGAAGTCCACGCACATTCTCTACTTGCCATTTTTATTTTTGACCATGACCACATTAGCGACCCATTGGGGGTATTTCGATTCTCTAATGGAGTCGTTGGCCAGTAATTTGTCCACTTTTCATTGACCGCCTCGTTAATTGCGGCATTGAATTTCCTCCTCATTTACCATAAGGGAAAATAGAGCGGATCGACATTCAGCCTATAAGTGGCGACGTCTTTTGGGATCCCTGGCATATCTGAGTGTGAAAAGGCAAATAGGTCGGCATTGTTAGTCAAAAATTCACGATACTTACCTGGCTCGGAGAGGTTGTGTTCGATATAAGCCTTTTTTGTATTGTCGGCGTCGTCCAGATATACCGGGTCGAGGTCTTCAATAGTCGCTTTGCAAGCTTCTACAATGTCTGGGTCTGTGATGACTTTTGCTGGTGGGTCGGTTTTAGCTCCCGACATGGCTGATGCACCTTTTAACTGTTTGGTATGCGTGCAATCTTGGGCGATCCGGTAGCATTCCTAGGCGGTACATGGCTCACCTCGAATGCTAAAAATTCCCCACGGGGTGGGAAACTTGATTACCTGATAGAAGCTTGAGGGGACGGCTCGCATGGAGTGTATACACGGGCGTCCTATGATGGCATTATAAGTGGTTTACTGGTCCATGACGTGGAATGTAATTTCCAGCGTGACTCCCCCTGCTAAGACTGACAGGCTATTTCTCCAGATGTCTGCTCTACTGCATTATTAAAATCCGTTAATGTTATGCAATGCGGTATTATCTTATCCTCGAGCTTCATTTGTATGAGAACTCTCGGGTGGATAATACATGCACCGCTTCCATCATCTACCATGATTTTTTTCACATCTGTATCAGCAATGCATAATGTTATGACTAAAGCATCGTAATAAGGGAAAGACAAACTGTCGGCATCTGACTTTTCGAAGGTGATACTGTCTTTGAAGTCATCATACCATTCGTGAGCAATTGTATGCTTCAGCTTATGCGTGGTGGTGAACTTCACGTGGTTGATCACCGAGTCGTCGCCACCATCAATAATCATTTGTATGGTACGTGCCGGCGATGGCGGCCTTGGTGGTCCTTGAGATGGGTCGCGCCCTCTGGAGAAGTTAGCCCTTCCTTTATCGCTGAGCAGTTTTTTCAGGTATCCTTGGTTCAGCATTATGACCACCTCCTATCGTAAACCTATGCAATCTTCGGTCTTGTGTCCTCTTTCCTGATGGAATTCACAGAGGACATTCGACCTTCTTGCACTTGGGTCCGATTTCATGTTTTGTGGCCATTGTACCTTCGTGCCCAGCTTCTCTAGTGCGTACACTATTTCTAAATGGGAAACATAAAAGTTATGAGCAGATAATAATGGAAGCATACTTCTTTCGTTTTGAAGGGGCGCAGCGTGTCTCGACACGACATCTGTATGCCTTGAGGGAGGTGGATTATGAGTTCTGACATAGGGTTGATGCCTTTCTCTATTGAAGCGCGGGAGTTGATCCCTTCGTCCATCGTTATATCGATCCCTCCTTACCTCGGACTGTACCGACGCTAGTCGCTGGGTAGAACCATTGAGATCGTCTTCATCTGCTCTTACTTCGGCGCAGTAGGCATTATGGATCTTCTCCCATGTGGTTGGAGAGTACTTCATGAGTCTGTCGAGTAATTTCTTGGTCGCCTTCGACCCGCTTCTGCTTAACCCGTTTTGGAAGACTGTGACCGCCATTCCTTCTGACACATTCGGCTGCAGTCCCATTCTTACCCTATTGAATCGGGCCAGAAAGTCCCGAAGTCCTTCGCCCGTCATTTTCCTGATGGTGAAGATGTCGTTGACCCTAGTTTCAGCCTTCTTTGCTCCTACATGAGCGGTAGTGAATTTATCTTCCATCTCCTCGAATATTGATATCGACCGTGCTGGTAGCTAAGAATACCATGTTAATGCTCCTCCTGTCAAAGTCTCACCGAATTTTTTCAATAGCATAGATGGCACTTGTTCTTTTGACAAGTCGTTGCCTTTTACCGCGGTAACGTAATGAATCAGATGATATTCTGGATCCGTGGTCCCGTCGTATATTTTCAAGTAGGGTGGCATTTTAAACATTTTCGGGATGGGGTGGGGAGCATTTTCCTCACTGTATGGCTGCTCGACAAACCTTCCCATATCGCGTTTCAGCAGCAGCTTAGGGGCACTGGGTATCTTGCCAACCCTTTCCTGGTGTTCTTTCATTTGGTCACGAAGCACTTTGTTCTCGTTTTCCATTTCTTCCATTTTCTTTAGGATGGTTGCTAGTGCACCATCACTTGCATCGATAGTAGTGTGGGTGCTGCTTGTTCGTACAGTGTTTGGCTCGCCGGTGACAGCAGCGATTTCCGCCGTCGGCGAATCTTTGGTCTTTCCTTGAGGGGGTTTTTCAAGCATCGTGTTTAGAGTGCTTGTCAACCACTCCTCTAATAGTTTTTTGACTGTTGGTGGTGTTTCTTTCACCGTGGACGTCGAAGCTCCTCTTTCGCGCAAGATCTTCAGATCTTCGAGTGTAGAGGGTGAGATCTCCCCCTCCGGTGTACCTCTTGGTGTTATATTCTCGGTATCTTCTCTACCGGCGTCGTTGTGGGAGTCCAAGAGGTTGTTTGAGACATTCGCAATCGCCTTCAACCTTGCTTCTTACTCTGCCATCGTTGATTTCTATGGAGTGCGAAGAACAAAGATCGTTGCTTTTGATATCCTAGGTGAGAACTATGATTTCGACTACAGAAATCCCCACAGACAGCGTCAAATTGTTTGGCTCAAAAGATGTTAAACTCTTTTTAAGAAAATCAATCAAAAGAGATGAAGGGGTAAATCGCATTCGAAGATAATAAACCCTAGGATCGTTTCAATAATCATAACAGTAGTAATAGTAAAGGAAAAGGGGAGAGAGAATGATAGAAAGATAAAGATTAGAAAGAGAATGAGTTTGTCTATTCAAAATTATCTTCCTATTACAAGGCTCGGATCCCCTTTATATAATGGGGGGATTCGAGCTTAGTCATTGGAACGACAAAGTCCAACTGCATTCTATAGTAGTCGATGATAAGTCGAGGTCGTTTCTCCTCTTACCCCGGGGTCATCCCCTCATATCGACTCGCAAACATTCAGAGGTTGGTCATGTTGACTGTGGGACGTGATTGGTTAAATTCGACCCCATACAACAATAAATTGTATTTTTTTGGTTGTAAATAGGTAACTTTTTTAATAAACTACGTAATATTACAAAAGGCTCTATCAGCCATCCCATTGGGAACGAAACTGACAGGGCTTACCAAAGTACTAGAGTTTATTGTAAATAAAAAGCTTTTATGGATTTATTTTTAAGAAATTTGAAAAAAGGTTAAATTTTTTTTTTGAAAATCGTGTTCGTGCCTTTGATTAAAAAGAAAATAAATATTCTTTGAAATCTATTCTTTAAAGAATCTTAGATAACAAAAAATTGAAATATACTCTTTAAATTATTAAAGAATTTATTTTCAAAAATGATCACAAAAATTAAAAAAGATGATGAAAATTAACCGACACCCTGTGAAATTTTCGCTACCAATTCATGTATACTACTATCTAAAAGTGGGGGTAATAGTCAAGGTCAAAAAACCACATCATTCGCTTATTTGACAAGAAATTCACCTTTCAAAGTTCTTGGTATTAGTCAATGTTTTAATACATATTATTCGCCTAATTCACCCTGTTAGGTGAGAAAATGAGGTGAATAATTCCGGCTTTCCAATACTACTATTATCAACCTCTCACAATCCCAACTCGTTTTCCGTGAACTATCGTGACAACACCTAATCTCTACGATTAGGTAAGCCTAACAACTGCGAAAAGGGAAAAAAACAACAGATAAAACTAATAAAAACTGTGGAATAACATAATGAAAGTTTAAGATGCCGCTCGGCATATACAAATATAACTCTCAAACTGAATAATTTCCCAAAATCCGAAAACCCATGAATCACAAGCTACAAATATAATAAAAATTCTCTAACTCTCGAATGTCTACATCACAGAAAAGATAGAAGGGCTATCGCTACTAGATAGAATGGAAAGGGACTCCTCGGTATGCGGACATGGAAAATATACCTCGAAGTCTCTGGAGAATCACCTCACCTAAAGGGTAGTAGGGCTGAGTCGAAGTGTCTGGATCTGCACATGAAAAACATGTGCAGGAAAGGGCATGAGTACACCACAGCGGTACCCAGTAAGTGCCAAGCCTAACCTCGGTCGAGTAGTGACGAGGAAGATCAGGGTCCTACTGGGTATATACAATAATATATAAGGAAAAGAAACAGTATTAAAGTAACACAGGGTAATAAGAGTAGCAACTACTACAACAGAGACCAAATAATCACAGAAGGAATACAACTCAACACTGAGATAACAACCGGGGATCTCCCAGGATACCGTTCTGTAGTCCCGAATATAAATATTCAGTGGGTCTCTTGGGATACCGTCTCGTAGTCTAACTTATAGTGCACGGGATCTACCGGAATTCCGATCCTTAAAAGTCCCAAATATAAATACTCGGTACTAGGGAAATCTACCGGGTGCAGCCCCTAGTTCAAACATAAAAGTGCAGGGGGTCTTCCGGAATACAAATTCGGAGTCCCAAAATAAATATGCAGGGGATCTCCCGTGATACCGTTCCGTAGTCCCAAATTAAACACACAACAACAACACGAAGAATATTCCATCCAGTCCAAATTACATACCAAGGTAAACATGTATTTCTAACCTAGCATGCTGCACAGAATTCAAATAAAGCAGTTTGAGCAAGTAAGGCAATTAAGTTAATTAGACATGCTTTCCTAAGCTAACAATAGGATTAAATTGCAGGTATCAGAAACAGAAAAGAAAACTCAGTTATAGTTAGTAATGAAAAAAAGATTTTCAACAATTAGCACATGTACACACTCGCCACCTCACGTACAAGGCATTTCACATATCAACAATACCAAATCCTAAAGGGAGTTCCCCCACGCAAGGTTAGGCAATCCACTTACCTCGAACCGGCTCAAAAGTCAACCTGAAACCACACTATTACCACGAGTACTCGACTCCAAATAGTCCAAATCTATTCAAATCAATTGCATAATGTAAATATAACTTCAAGTAACTAATTCCACTAATTAATTCAAAGCTAGCACGTGAAATTAAGAAAAATTTCAAAAAAGTTCCTCGGGCACACGTCTCGGATCGGGTAAAAGTTACGGATTACGAACACCCATTCACTCACGAGTCTAACCATACCAAAATTATCCAAATCCGGTATCAAAGCCCCAATCAAAATTCGAAAATTATGCCTAAGAACTTTTTCAAAATTTTTCCTAATTTCTCACCCCATATCTGATTAGATGATGAATTCATGTTTAGATTAATGGGTTGTAAGAAAAAAGGAGTTAAGAATCATCACCCACAAATTCCTCCAAAAATCTTTCCAAAATTCGTCTCCTACCGAGCTCCCAATTAAATTTTGTGATATGAACTCAAAACCCTTGATTTTCAACTTTATGTTCTGCCCAGACGGGACCTTAATTGCGATCGCTGAAACTCCCACTCGATCGCGAAGAGCAACTTCACTGACCCCCAAATTATCCCTACGTGAACGCGATAAATCCTACGCGATTACGATATTGCACTGCTCAGCTCTACGTGATCGCGGTTGACCTCATGCGATCACGAAGAGCAACCTCCACTCCTCAGCTGCCTCACTTCTTCCTCTTCCCGAACGCGGCGTAGCCCATGTGTTCGCGATTCAACTTCTGCCAATCCTACGCATTCACATTCCCTTTCCCCCGAATTGCATAGAACAAATTCCCCTCTGCCTCATCTAAGCCTTCGCGATCGCGAGCCTTCTCACGCGATTGTGATGAAGAAAAATCTGCAACAAAAAATCAGAAAAATCTGATCCTTCTCCAAGTCCAAAAATGGTCCGTTGATCATTCGAAACACACCCGAGGCCCCCCGAGACCTCAACCAAACATGCCAACCAATCCTAAAATATTATTGAAACTTGTTTCAACCTTCGGAATGCTCAAAACAACATCAAAACATCAATTTAGCATAAGATTCAAGCCTAAGAACTCCAAAAACTCTCAAATCACGCTTTCGATCAAGAAGTCTATCAAATCTCGTCCGAATGACCTGAAATTTTGCAAGCACATCACATTCAACACTGGAGCTATTCCAACTTCCAGAATTCTATTTTGACCTCGATATCAAAATCTCACTATCGAACCGGAAACTTTAAAAATTTAACTTTCGGCATTTCAAGCCTAAATAAGCTGCGGGCCTCCAAAACATAATCCGAATACGCCCCTAAGTCCGAAATCACCCAACGGAGCTAAGAAACCGACATAATTCCATTCTGAGGCCGTCTTCATACTGCTCCGACTACGGTCCAATTTCTAAAGCTTAAGCTCTCTTTTAGGGACTAAATATCCCAAAGCACTCCGAAATTCAAAACAAAACATCCCGGAAAATCAAAATAGTATAAACAAATATGGAAAAATTAGTTAATAGGAGATTGGGGCGTAAATTCTTAAAACGACCGGCCGGGTCATTATACAACCAATGCCTGTTTTTATGTACATACAAACTTTTGTGAATTTTCTTTATTAAGTTTCTTTACATAGTTAGAAAATATCAACTCGATAATAGGGTTTTATAGCTAATTCAGCTAGTTCTTCGCGATTCAAATTGTAACTTCTTAGTTATAGATGTCCTTTTGAAAACAAACTACCGATATTATTTCAAATTATATCCATCAATTTAAATTCCTTTTTAAATGCACAACAAAATATTAGATTATTAATTCGCAATCATAGCAGATATTAAGATACAATCATATAGATATAAAATTATAGAGTTGAGTTAGACTCTAGGAAAGCGTACTGTTAAACTCCATGGACTTAGCAGCGACAACAAACAACGATTAAGTTTGAGACCAACTTCCATGATCCACTAGCTATGCACTCTCACAGTCCAGAGAACTTGACTGATGGAACGTCTACTTTTACCACGTATTCAAGAGCAGAATATGCTAGGATTTTCTGATAGAAAGGGAAAGGGGGGTTGACCTTTATTTATAAAGAGTGTCTACCCATCGCAGGCCAATTGTTATTGAAAATCACTTATCCACGCACACAATATGTATATTAGATATTCTATTTATTCATCACTTGGGTCACGTAACTATCCTTTCAGGCTATAACCAATTAACATAAGTCCAAATTCCAACATTCTCCCATTTG
The DNA here is from genome assembly GCA_026770625.1 of Nicotiana glauca. Classification (NCBI taxonomy): domain Eukaryota; kingdom Viridiplantae; phylum Streptophyta; class Magnoliopsida; order Solanales; family Solanaceae; genus Nicotiana; species Nicotiana glauca. The sequence goes on from MU778528.1 coordinate 13,075, forward strand.
GATGCCAACGTTAATTGTGGACAAGAAAATAATTTTAAAACTTTTGAGTTTTAAGAAAATCATTTTTAAAAAAAAGATTTTAGACTCTACAGTGGCCACACTACTCATATAGCCAAGGATAAAATGACCCATATAATAATCCATCCAGTCTCAATAGAGAATACTATTAATGAATCGTAGCAGGCATCACGCCATTTTAAGGTATGAATTCTATCTACGACCACATATACTAGAATTTCCATCAACATGGATCAAACATGTGTACTAAGCGTATTATCTTTCTAATCAAGGTGAAAAAAGTCACACCTCTTAGAAATAAATAATCCCTCAAGTAATATAATAATCATATCACCTTAGGAGCCTCCAAATTAATTGACACTAAAATCATATCACATTAGGAGGTTTTCCTTGTGTCTTACCTGGGATAATCAAGGCAACAAGCAGCAAAACTCAAAGATATCATGAGTTTATGAAATATTCAATTGGACATAAAAATAAATAAATTATCATGTTAGTCAATAAGCATAACAAATATAAAAGAACACAAGCTTGCATAAAATTAGAATTTATTAAAAGCAATATCTTAGTCAACAATTATAAAATAACACCCACGGACTAAAGCACATTAAAAGATTCTAAAATACCCATATTTTTAGCATATTTATTAAACACTATATGCATAAGACCTTTAGTCAAAGGATCATCCAACATAGATTATGTGCTAATATGCTCAATACATACAATACCTTTTTTTTTTACCATGTCTCTATCATTAAGAAACTTAAGACTAAGACCCTCTTGTTCTCTTGCTATTCTTTGAGAAGAATACAGTTGCACCGTTGTCGCAGAAAAATTGATAGAATAAAATTCTTCATCTATACAAAATGTGAAGCAGTCTCAAACCAAGTAATAAACTCAGCGTACATTGGGCATGTAGCAGTGATACTCTATTTCACTTTTTCAAGAAATAACACCTCCATCCAACATAAAAATATACCCAAAAGTAAATTTCATAGTTTCTTGACAACCTGCAAAATCATAATCTAAATATACCAGCAGGTCCAGATCATCAACTTTTTTTTGTACACAAGCATGAAGTCTTTGGTGCGTTATAGATATCTCATCACTTTCTTTGCAGCCACCCAATATGACCACCCAGGATTAGAAGAAAATCTTCCCAACATATTAACAACAAATGAAATATCAGTCCTTGTACAAACCTGTATGTATATCAAACAACCAACACACTTGCATTTGGCACATCTTTCATTGTTCTCATTTCAACTTTATTTTTCGAACATGATCTTTATAAATTTTATCCCCTTTTACAACAGATGCAATATTAGGTCTACAATCTTGCATATTGAAAGTTTTAAGAACACTCTAAATATAGGAACACTGTGATAACCCAATAAATCGCATGACCTATCTCTTTTAATTTCTATCCCAAGAACAAAAGACACTTTACCAAGATCTTTCATATCAAGACCTAGACAAAAAATATTTGGTCACATTCACCAAGCCCAAAATATTTGTGGCAAGCAGAATGTAATGACTCGACCGATTATTTTGCCTTTTAGGACCCCGTTGCCTTAAATAAAGACTTATCATACCTGCTTTTACTATTTTATGATTTGCGGGGATGCTTAGTTTGGGATTTAAAAGGGTTCAGATTGAAATCGGAACACTTGGTTCCTTAAGGTTGGCTTAAAAGGCCAAGTTTGACTTTGGTCAATATTTTGAGTAAACAACCTCAAAATAGGGATTTGACGGTTCTAATAGGTTTGTATGATGATTTCGGACTTGGGAGTATATTTGGATCGGGTTTTGGATGACCCGGGAGTATTTTGGCGCTTAATAGTGAAAGTTGGTTCTTCGAAGGTTTTAGAAGTTCTTTAAATTTGGTTTGGAGCGGGATTTTGTGATATTGAGGTCCAAACGGTATTCCAAGATCGATAGTTCTGTAATATCATTTAAGACTTGCACGCAAAATTTGGTGTCATTCCGAGTAGTTTAAGTACGTTTCGACGCATTGGAAGTAAATTGAAGAACTTGAAGTTCATAAGTTTGATTCAATTGGGTTTGGGGTGTGATTCTTAGTTTTAATATTGTTTCGGGCAATCTGAGAGTTCGAGTGAGTTCGGATTATGATTACAGACTTGTGGGTATGTTCAGGCGGGACCCCGGGGGCACCAAGTGTCGATCGGACGAGGCTCAGACCAAGTTGGGAGCTTGAAGCAATAGCTTAAGCTCCCCAGATCTGTCACAATAGCACCTGTGCTTAGCCAGCCGCAGTTGTATGCTCATAGGTTCAAGCCACGAGCCGCAGAAGCGATAAATCAAGGGCAGCCTAGGAACCGCAGATGCGGAAGATTGGGCGCACCTGCGTGACCGCAGGTGCGAGAGCTGTGGTCGCAGGTGAAGCTAGGCTCGCAGAAGTGGCCTCTTCTATACGCAAATACGGAGACTGGCTGGGTGAGGGAAATGTGCACCTGCGATGGATTTTTCGTAGGTTCGAGACCGCAGATGCGGCCAAGGTACCATTCGTTGGGCAGTGAGGGACCATTTAATACGGACTTAGGCAATTTTTATCACATCTTCTTCCACTCTTGGGCGATTTGAGAGGTTTCAGGGAGGGTATTTTGACCTAGCTTTATGAGGTAAGTCAGGACTTAGCGTGTCTTAGGATTACTGAGGACATGGCCCTTGATAGGGGATTGTGGAAGTCGAGCATTAAAGTTGTAGGTTAGGGGGAAGTTGTGAATATTTCCACA
>MU778528.1:16345-37160 GCA_026770625.1 Nicotiana glauca
TCTTGAGCCGAGGGTCTCCTGGAAACAGCCTCTCTGCCCACGGGGTAGGGGTAAGGTCTGCGTACATATTACCCTCCCCAGACCCCACTTGTGGGATTATACTGGGTTGTTGTTGTTGTTGTTGTTGTTGTTGTTTATGAGGTAAGTAATTTCTACTTAATGTGAATTTAATACATAGATTATGGGTAGATTTCAACATGGAAATTGGTGGAAATCATGGGTTTAGATGAAAAACTAGGGTTTAAAAATAAGATTTTACCATGAAAATGATTATAAAACTTAGTAAAAACCATATATTTATATTCCTAAGGTTATGGGCAACTTTCTTTGAAAATTTTCGAAATCCGAGCATGTGAGCCCGGCGGTGAATTTTAGAAACCTTACATTTAGGGTTGGAAAATCACTTAAATAGTCGAAAAATAAACCTTTGAACATATATTGATTAGTTTTTACACTATTTGAATAGTTTTGGATTGTTAGGCTCCAATTTGAGGGTTTGAGCATAATCTTGGATTGGAAAGTAGGCTTTAAGACGAGGTAAGTCTCTTTTCTAACCTTGTAAGAGGGACTTTACCCCATAGGTGAACTTAATTAATACGTGTTGTGATTTGCGGGGGATACGTACATATGAAATAACGAGAGTCCGTATGTAGCTACTATTCATGTTTATGTTTGGGTAGTTTTAGGTTTACATCATGTTTTGTGGACACTGTTATCTGATTTTTTTGTTAATTATATCGATGGAACTAAGACGAGGATTTTTAAGATTTCAAAAGCTTCAAGTTGAATTTGATTTATTTTAGAAGAATCGAGAAAGGTTATGATTTATTGATAAATGTATATTTGACCGCTTCGCAAGTATATTCCGCAAAAGGGGTGATTCTTCCCACTACACTCATGGGAGAGGGCCTTTCGCCTTGGAAGGTTATAGATTCATCTATGGTTCGTGTCGTGCGACCCTCGACAGTGCATAATTTATATTTATGTTGGATCGGGCCGAACGTCCTCGGCGGAATTCGTGCGTGATAATAAAACTGGAAGTGCCTTTTAAATTGGTATAAATTCATTGCTTGAGAGATTAATTATTTTAAATGAAAGAAGTGATTTGGGTTCTTAAGTATGGTGAAAGAATGGTTCAATTATTTCTTGTTCTGAGTTTTATTGTTATTTCTATATATCATGCTTAATTAGAATTTCATATTATTGGTCCTTAGTAAGTGTCGGAGTCGACCCCTCGTTACTACTTCTTCGAGCTTAGACTAGATACTTACTGGGTATATACTTTTATGTACTCACATTATACTTCTGTACTTAATTGTATAGGATCTGAGGTAAGTGCATTTGGCTACCAGTCCGGCGCGCTGATTTGATCCCCATCTCGAGACTCCACGGCAAGCTTCCTTCTCAGCATTCTGCAGCAGCTAGAGTCTTCTTTATGTTATATTTTTCTGTCTATTTTCTTTCAGACAGTAGACTAGTATTCTTTTATATATTCTACTAGAATGCCCATATACTTGTGACACCAGGTCATGGCACAGACTAGTAGACTTATGATTTTGGATTTGTTTTTCATGATTACGATTTGTACTCATTTGCTTCCGTTTATTTATGTTACATTTTTAAATTTCTAAATCTTTTTAAGCAAATGAGAAAATATTATCCACTCAATAATTTGTTTAAACGGGAAACCATTAGTTCGATTAGTATTGGCTTGCCAATGGCGTTGGGTGCCATCACGGCCTATAATGAAATTTGGGTCGTGACACAGATGTCATCAATATAGAGAACCATAATAATGAAATTACCATTATCTATTTCAAGATAAACACATTCGTCAAACTTATTTTTCACAAATCCAAATTTTGTAATAATTTCATCGAATTTCAAGTACCACTGCCTAGAGGCTTGCTTAAGCCCATATATAAATTTATTAAGTTTGCACACAAGATGTTCTTTACCAGCTTCTTTAAACCCTTCAATTTGAACCATGTAAACTTCTTCAAGTAGCCTCACATTTAGGAAAGTAATTTTAATATCTATCTGATGCAACTCTAGATCAAAATGAGCCATAGGAGCTATCACAACTCTAAATGCATCCTTAGATGAAATAAGAGAAAACCTTTATTTACTATCAATACCTTCTTTCTGAGTGTAACCCTTAGCAAATGACCTTGATCTATATTGGTATATGTTTCCCTTGGAGTCTCTCTAGGTTTTAAACACCCATTCGCAACCAACAGGCCTAAAACCTACAGGCAATTCAACCAACTCCCATACTCTATTGTGTTTCATGGAGCGCATTTCATCTTCTATTTCCTCACACTATTTATCAATATATGGGGAGGAAATAACTTGAGAATATGGTAAAGTATCATTCAACTCTCCAGTATCACTAAGATTTTCAGTCATATATACGGTAAAATCATCAGATATGGCACATCTTCTTTCTCTTTGTGACCTACAGAGTGGTCCATTGTGTTCGTTTTGCTCAGGGACCATGGGATTTATGTCATTGTTTCCTTGATTCTCCCACACATGAATAGGTTGGTTTACCATCTTTTCATGTACAACGGGTATAGGGACAATGACTTTCTTTTCTTTTAACACAATTTCCTTTCCACATGAACAATCACAACCACAAACAACATGCTCAAGAAATTTATATTAATAGACTCGACGATTCTAGTGTCACGCCTAGGACGGAAAAACCTAAAACCTTTAGAGTGATCAGGATAGCCTATAAAGAAACAACATGTAGTTTTAGGATCAATTTTCTTTCATATGGGCGAATAAATACGAACTTTAGCTGGACATCCCCAAATGTGAAAATGATTCAATCTAGGTTTTCGGGTTGTCCATAGTTCAAGTTTTCAAGATAGATTTTTTATGAACTTTATTTAGGATAAAGCTATCTGTTTTAAAGGTTCACCCAAAGAGACTCAGGCAGGCTAGTCCTTGACATCATACTTCTCACTATTTCCGTGAGAGTACGATTTCGTCTTTCGGCCAAAGCATTCTGCTCAGGAGTACCTGGCATGGTATATTGTGCTACTATTCTACATTCTTGCAAAAATAAAGCAAAAGGCCTCATATATTGACCAGACTCATCATATTTTCCATAATACTCACTACCACGGTCAGACCTCACTATCTTGATGGACTTCTCAAGTTATTTTTCAACTTCAGTCTTGTAAATTTTAAACTTATCAAGTGCTTTAAACTTTTCTTTTAAAAAGTATATAGCAGTATCTTGAAATATCATCGGCAAAAGTAATAAAATACTTATGATTGGTCAAAGTAGTTAAGGTCCACTAATATCAATTTGAATAATTTATTAGAGTTCAGAACTCCTAGTGGAACCCTTTCTTGATCATTTTACCCTTAACACAATCCACACAAGTTTCAAAATCTTTTGGATCAAGAACAGGTAAAATATTTTCCTTTACCAATTTTTCAAGTCTTTCTTTAGAAGTATGACCGAGACGCATATGCCATAACAGGTAAGACGTTCTACTCATAACGGACATTTTGTGGGCAATATTTTCAACAGAAAAATTTTCATTCAATATATTCAAGCGATATAGACCATCATTAAAAAGGAATCAGCAAAAACGTGTGAATCATATGAAATTTTAATAATACTATTATTTTGTTGAAATGAATAAACAGCTTTTTCCAAAAGGGAACCGAAACTAATTTCCGTCTCATAGACGTTATAAAAATAATATTTTCTAAACGAATGCTAAAGTTATTTTTAAAAGGTAAAATAGATGTACCTATAAACTCTATTTTTGCTTTGAGTCCATTGCTCACAACAACACTGGTTTCTTCTTTTTTTGGCTTTCGTCTGCTTACTAAATCCTGCAAGTCATTGATTATATGAATAGTTGCACCACTATCCAACCACCAAGAATTTAAAGGAACATGAACAAGACTAGTTTCAGAGCAGACAAAAGCCAAAAAATTACCTGGTTTATTTTTTAGAGGACAACTAGCTTTCTTATGACCTACTTGTTTGCAATCCCAGCACATTAATTTCTTTCTTAATTACAGCTTGAGGACCAACAGGATTATGAGACTGACCTCGGCTAATACCAGACTTATTAGTATGACCACTATTATTACCTAGATGATGAGATTGACCATATTTTTTAATAAAATTTGGGTCCGCCTTTTCTTTTATAAGAGGGATAATCTGCTAATCTAGACGAACTAACAAAGTTCACTACACCCTCAACCTTTTCCTTTTGGATCCTCCCTTCATCTACCACACAAACATTAATAAGCTCATCAACACTCCAATTATCTTTTTGTGCATTATAAATTGTCTTAAGCTGGTTAAATTGCTCAGGAAGGGACCTTAGGGATTGGTGAACAAGAAAATCATCGATAATGGTTACACCTAAATTATTCAATTTAGTAGAAATGTTAACCAATTTCATAATATGATCACGGACACTACCTACAATTTCATATTTGATGGTAGGCAGGGAATCAATCAGGCTACATATCTTAGCTTTATCATATTCTAGGAATTCCTGTCCAATGGCACTCAAGAAATCTTTTGCATTTCCATTATCCTTAATTGCACCCTTTATGTGATCAGGAATAGATCTCTTCATGATCATAAGGCTCAATTTCTTAGCCTTCATCATTTCTCATACTTAGCCTTTTCATCAGCAATGTTAGTAGTTGTAGGTTCAGTAGGTTTCTGTTAAGTCAATGCAAAGTCCAAATCCATCAGACCTAACACTATTTCAACATCATATTTCCACTTCTAGTAGTTGCTAGAAGTCAGAGTTTCAATGGAATTTAACTGAGTAATCATATCGTTAACAACGTTAAACTCTATGGATTAAGCAGTGACAGCAAACGACGATTAAGCCGGAGACTAACTTTCACGACCCACTAGCTGCGCGCTCTCACTGTCCGAAGAACTTGACTGATGGGACGTCTACTATTATCACATATTCAAGAGGTAGAATACTCTAGGGTTTTCTAATAGCTAGGGAAAGGGGGATTGACCTCTATTTATAAAGAGTGTCTACCTATCGCATGCCAATTATTATTGGGCCTCACTTATCCACACACAAAATATGTAATATTAGGCCTTTTATTCCACCACTTGGGCCACGTCACTATCCTTTTAGGCTATAACCAATTAACGTAAGTCCAAATTCCAACACAAAAATCATTTCTCCGCCTTCTTTCTAAATAATACCAACAAATCAAAATGTCACCGCAAAGTGATTTTACGAGATATGGAGTCTTTTGTTACAATTAAATAGTTTAGTAGTTGAACAAATTTACTTTAAATAAGTTGATTTCTAAAAAGAATTTTTTTTTTCAAAATTACTAATATCAAACTTCTCCTACACTAAGAAGTAAGTGCCAATTCATCTTTAAAAGTCGTAGTCTTATAGCCTGTTTGGTCAATTTTTAAAATTAATTTAATTTGAAAAGTATTTTTTTCAAAGTGTTTTTCAGAAAAATATTTTTGCTGAGAAGAAGTTTGTTTAATTGATTTTTAAAACACTTTTGAGCAGTAAGTGTTTCGCCAAGCTATTAAAAAGTGGTTGTAAGTGTATTTTTTTCTCAAAAGGGTTAAAAAGTATTTTTGAAAAAAAATTAATTTTTTCTGCTTCTAAAAATCTATTTTACTTAAGAATATTTTTTTCCTTCTAAAAACTTAATCAAACACCTTAACGTAGGAAAGAAGTATTTATAACAAAAAAAAAAAGTAACACTTTTGACCAAAAAGAAATTTCGCCAAACAAGTTATTAGTCAACATTTTCTTACTTTTTCCTTTCTTACTAACTCTGTTTACCCAAAAATGCGAGTAACAATTAAACTTATATTGTGGTTTTAAGGATATGTGAATTAATTCAATACTAATTGATAAACAAGGAATTAAGTAGGTAAATTAGAGAATAAAATAAATCAAACTAGTATGCAAGCCAAATCTCGACTTCGACATGTGGTAGTCTCGAGGTGTGATAATGGGAATAGCAAATGATAAAGCAACTCTGATGAACAGTAAGTGAAATAGCAAGAAAGTAATGAGCGTATATTTTCTAGTCAGTTAACAATTATGCTTACAAATGAATGGGATCCCCCTTTATATAATAGGGGAGTCCTAAATAAGGTACACTTCTAATTATAGTAGGAAATCATATTTGACAATTGATTAACTGCCGAGGACCAATCCATTCCGAAATTCATGAATTATACCGACATCATCTCGAAGTATGCCCTCTTCTAACCTCGGTGAGTGATATTGACCTCGATCTTCGAAAAGAACTTCGACCCTGAGCTCGATGTCCTGGTCTTCCAACGTGGTATCACTTTTTCCATCAAAGGAGAAAATCGGGTAGCCCCAATTTCCACCATATATAGATAGTCCCCTCGTTTCTTAGAGTAAAATGAGAAGAAACGTGAGCCTCAATTTTCTGGAGACCCTGATAATAACGTCATCCTCGTGACATAAGCGGTCGAGGTAATCGAAATATCCCGTCAGTACAATTCTCAAACCATTAATGCTTGCCAGTGACGGTCGGCCACTAGCACCACCGAACCGTCGTTGTGAGCCTATAAAACCAGCTCTTATTTGAATCAAAACTTTACTTCCATCTTCACCAAGTTTTTTAAGTCTTTTCCTCTCTCTATCTCTTCTCTTTTACCATCCGTTGAGTTAATTTCGTTAGTATCAAAACACCAATTTGCCTCTTTCTGCTTCATCTCATATGAATCAATGGCAAAAACCTCCAAAATTGTCCCACAAAAGGAGAAAGCTTTTTCTTTTTCTTCCGGTCGGCCGGTGACAAAACATCGATGTAACCGCTCCCTCACGAGTACATTCCCGGCCCTTGTGTTCTATAAAATAACTTCAAAGTCGAGAACCCTCTGTCGGTCCCTGGCCGATATAAACACGTATCGAGGTATATTTTCTCGATAATGGCAAAATAGCTCAAGGTTGTGAAGAAATACTGCAACTGGGGGGACGAGGTCGTGGTAAAAATCCCTGCTCCCGAAGAGAGTATCAACACTCACGTGGAGGGGTTTCTAAGTGCTTACATTTACCCCTTCACATTGGGTCCTCTTGACCTAGTTATTGTTGATTTTTGCAAGATGTACCATGTTACCCTTGTCCAAGTGCATCCCTCATTCTGGCGCATAGTGATCATGCTTCGCTTCTTCCCTGGCAAGTCCAAGAGGTTAGAATTCACCCTTAACCACCTTATACGGTTTATCGACCTCAACTTTTTTAGGGGTTAATCAAGATCCAATACCGATCAACAAAGTATTTTTTACAAGCATCGATGGGGACAAGGATTGAGGTTGGATGAGCCGGTTCATTTAGGTAAAGACCTGCGACCTCATCCCCGAGGAGAAACTATCATTCCCCGATAAGTGGAACCATGATCTTAAGTAATGTATTACCCAGTAATATTCGTACTCTATTTTTTGCTTTATGTAATTCTTTCATCTGTTATGCAGCAGTTGCCTGGATGTCTTATGCGATTCCGGACCTCGAATATTGGGTTTTGAAGCTACCCGTGACTTCCTCCAATGCCGAGTGCTGCTGGCGTGACTTATCTAGGGGCAGATGGGAGGCCAAAAATCATGGTAAATTTACCGTGTAAGCTTTTGGTGCCCTTTTCCTATAACATTTCTTTTCACTTATACTCAACTCCATTTTATGCAGGCATGGGGGATGTTGATAAAATGAGGCCGACCCTGCCTAGGGAAGAGGTGGCTCCCAAACTAGCCAAGGACAAGAAAAGAAAAAGGACCTCACCTTCTGATACCCCAAAGCCTAAGAAGAGTAAGGCTCAAAAGCCAAAGGATGACTACGTCGCTCTACTTATTGACGTAGCCCAACGGCTATGAGATGAAGAAGATGAGGGGGAAGATGCTGGTTACGAGCTGGTCCCTCGAAAGAGTGGAGAGTCGAAGCTTCAACAGCGGCTGGGCCGGTGATGGCCTAGGAGACTCACCCTCAGATCGAGGAGATCTCAGAAGGTACTCCGAGAAAAGTCCCCGAGCCATCGGGGGTAAAAGATACTTCCTGCCGTGATAAACAAACGACAAGTATGCCCGAAAGGTTACGGTAGTAGGGCTCTTCAAAAAGCATAAAGTGTCCCAAGTGACTTGCTTAGGGAAATCACTATTGATGATTCGCCGCCCGGCCCTAAATTTTTTGAAGGGCAATTTCGGGAGGTTCGATCCATGAAGACCCCCGATGTGGGAACGACCCACGATGGGGAAGACATATTTTGTGGCTACCTTGCGGGGGTCGATGATGTTTACAACCTAGATGCGATGATGGTTTTTGATGAGGCCCATCGTATCCTAAACCAAGTAAACTTCATTCCCCGTTATTATATTTGCTTTTATTTCCTTCTTGTTGATTACTTTCCTTTCTCCAAAGGATGTGGTGCTTCATCAGGAAGCATTTACCAAGTCTCAATCTGAGCTAAACCGGTATGAGGTTGATCTCAAGAAGCTTATAGAGGAGAAAGATGACCTCAAATGCCTCTATGTGAAGAAAGAAGAGGAGATCAGGGACCTTCGAGCAGACTTGGCCCAGGCTCGTAAGGAAGAGGCTGAGCTAGATGAACAGGTAACTATCCTTTTGAAAGAGTACGGTCTCGACTCAAATATGAAGGATAATAATTCAATATCTCAGTTGCAGCAAAAGCTGGAGAGGATCGAGATGCTCCGAGGGGAAGTTGATCAGATCAAAGCTGTTTGTGATTGGTGGAAGGAGAACATGGATCGCCTTGCTGCGGAGAAAGAAGCTATCGTGGCCAAATTGTCATCGGTCGAGGTCCAACTTCGGGGTGTCAAAGAGAAAAGTTTAGCCCAGGAAAAAGGATCAAGGAGCTCGAGGCCGAGCTTGGTAAGGCCAAGGCGAAGGCCGGGAAGACGAAGATTGCGGCTGATAAGTCCATAGTCGTGTATTTGGTCAATGCCGAGGCTGCTCAGACGTATCTAAATGAGGCTTCCAATTTAGAGCAATGGAGCAATGACTTGGCTAAGTGCCAATTCTAGAGAAATCCAGAGAAAGGCCCTTGAGGAAATCCATGCTCGAGGTTTTGACCTCTCTAAAGAGATAGCTCAAGCTAATGCGCTTGAAGATGATGTCAGGTTGCTTGTCTCCTTCGATGATGATGACGATAATGAAGGCAGCCAAGACGACTCCAATAACATTAATGGTCTGAAGGAGAAGCTGCCCCCGAGGGAGAAACCAGCCCCGAGCATAGTTAGGAATTTATTTTTCTTTTCCTTTTTTATAAGACCTCTATCGATCTCTTGTACATATCCTTATTCATAAATATATAAAGGAAAGTTTCTCTTGAATTCCTTTTCAATCTTTATCTACAAACATGTTTATTGCCTTGTAAAATTCTTAGCACAATCTTATGCTTTGAATGGTGCGTTCGAGATTTTGATCTTGGGTGGCTTCGTCGAAGTCACCACAGTCGAGTTAGAATTAGGTTCAAACTTGAGGCATCGGCTCTTTAGGGTTTGCGTAGAATAATGAAAATTCCACGAGCCAAAGTCAAGTAATTTTTTATTTGGGTTCGGAATAGCCGAATCTTTAGGTTCGGATGGAGTTAGAACAAGATCTCAAACTCTAAGTGTATTGACCCTTAGGCTTTTTAGATTGGGCCGATATGGCCTCTAAAAGATAGCTATTATTCCCCTCTTTTGGCTTAAAATACTTAGTAAAATTTTCTTTATGCATTAGCATGTATTTTTCACCTATTGGTTTTTTGAGGGTTCATATCGATTAAAACCCCTCTGCTTTTTGTGCCTTAGCACATTTGTCTTAAGATAATTTGATACCTCTTAAGGTTTTTTGAGGGTTGACTTTATCGAAGCCCTTTTGATTATTTGCCGAGGGTAGCCTTTTATAACCGCTTTTTTAGAGAATTTGAAGGCCTATTGTGATTGCGAGATTCAAACGTCTCTGAGCCGTATTAATTTGACAGTATCCTTTGGGTATGCCTCTTGGGCTTGTTCGAAGTGTTAGTCCCCGAGAATGAAGGCCTTGGCCTATAGATCGAGGGGTGTCTCTTTGAGGTCATAGGAATTCAATTTTTGAGACATAAGATGTTTGATATAGAAAGAATGCTTCTTGAAATAATTAATACATGCGTGTATGTTTTTCCATCGGGGCTCGACTAATCTATATGGACACGATTCATTCAACCGTTTGGCCCATTACAAAGTTTCCCTATCGAGACCCTTTTTTGACATGAAGTGTTGTCCTAAAAAATGTAATATCTGAGATTGATGCCCCTTAGTATTTGAGGTAGATTGAAAAGAAGCCTTAGATACTGTTGAATTTTCCTCGGGTATAACATAATTTTTGCCTCGTCAAAAATCTCGCCGAAAAAACCCATTTGGGGATAAAAAAACAATCTTAAGGCAAAAAAAGTGCAACGTGTGCTTTAAACCTAAGGTCCTCGTGTTGAAGAGTTTATCGATGTCTTCGATCGAACACCTGCAATATGTTAGTATCAAATACAAATGAAAATGGTGAAAGTCATACCTTAGCAATAACACCATTTAAAGAGTGATACATTCCAATTGTTTGGCAATTGTTCGCCCTCCATCATGCCAAGTTTGTAAGATCCCTTTCCGATGATACCGAGGACCCGATATGGTCCTTCCCAATTTGGGCCTAGTTTCCCTTTGTCTAGGTCTCGATTGTTCAGGGTGACTTTCCTCAAAACTAAGTCCCCGATTCCGAATTGGCGAAGGTTGGTTCTTCTATTATAATATCTCTCAATTATTTGCTTTTGCGAAGCTAACCTAACGAGCGCAACTTCTCATTTTTCATCCAATAGCTCGAGACTAGTGTTCATAGCCTCGTGATTTGATTCTTCCATTGTATGTCAAAATTTGGTGCTAGATTCTCCGACATAGATCGGAATCAAGGCGTAGGAGCCATATACTAAGGAGAACGGGGTTGCTCCCGTACTGAACTTTGATGTTGTTCGATATGCCCAAAGTACTTTAGGTAAAATTTCTCTCCACTTCCCTTTGGCATCGTTCAACCTCTTTTTTAAGTTTTGAATGATAGTCTTATTCGTCCTGTCCGTTCCCACTAGGATGATACAACGTTGATAATATTCTTTTTAGTTTGTGGTCCTCGAGGAATTTCGTTACCTTGCTGCCAATAAATTTTTTTCCATTATCATGCACTATATTAGCGGGTATTCCAAATCAACATACATGTGAAGCCAGATGAAGTCTATAACCGCTTTCTCTCTTACTTTCTCGAGCGCCAGTGCTTCAACCCATTTAGAGAAATAATCAGTCATAAATAAAGTGAACTTAGCTTTACTTGGGGCCGTTGACAGAGGGCCGACGATATCCATCCCCCATTTCATGAATGGCCACGAGGATAGGATCGAATGAAGTTGTTCTCTGGGCTGATGTATCATCGGTGCAAACCTTTGACATTTATCACATTTTCTAACAAAATACTTAGTGTCTTTTTCCACGCTACCCCAGTAGTACTCTGCTATAATGATTTCGTGAATCAACGATTTGGCGCCGGAGTGGTTCCTACAAGTGACTTCATGGGCCTCCCGTAAAATATAATCGGTGTCTCCTGGTCCTAAGCATACTGCCAATGGTCGATCGAATGTCCTTCTGTATAATGTTCCATCTTTATCCAATGTGAATCGAGCAGCTTTGGTTCATAGGGCCCTCGACTCTTTAGGATCCGATGGGACCTTTTCATTCTTCAAGTACTCAATATATTTATTCCTCCAATCCCAGGTTAAGCTCGTACAGTTTATCTCGGCATGACCTTCCTCAATCACAGATCTCGAGAGTTGAACGACAGTCCCCGAGCTGATCTCATTTTCCTCGACCGATGACCCTAGATTTGCAAGTGCATCGGCCTCATTTTTTAGTTCTCGAGGTACATGCTGTAAAGTCCATTCCTTGAAACGGTGCAAAGTTACCTGCAACTTGTCCAAATAACTTTGCATTCTATCCTCTCGAACTTCGAAGGTTTTGTTTACTTGGTTCACCACTAGTCTAGAGTCACACTTGGCTTCAATGACTTCCGCTCCCAAGATTTTAGCTAGCTCGAGACCTGAAATTATGGCCTTGTACTCGGCCTCATTGCTAGTCAACCTAAAAGTTTTGATAGACTGCCTAATAGTGCTACTCATGGGCGGCTTCAAAATGATGCCTGGCCCGGACTCCCTCACATTCGAAGCACCGTTTGTGAAAAGGATCCATACCCCCGATGATGTGCTTGATTTTTACAAAAGTTCTTTTTCAACTTCGGGTACGAGGGTTGGCGTGAAATCGGCCACGAAGTTTGCCAAAATCTGAGACTTGATGGAAGTTCGGGGTTGATACTCGATCTCGTACCCACTGAGTTCGACGGACCATTTGGTCAATCGGCCCGATAGTTCGGGCTTGTGAAAAATATTATGAAATGGATAAGTGGTTAAAACGCATATGGGGTGACATTGAAAGTATGGTTTTAACTTTCTAGAGGCGCTTATCAATACAAGTGCCAATTTCTCTAAGTGTGGATATCTAGTTTTTGCTTCTCCTAGGGTTCGACTCACATAAAAAGAGAAATTGTGTACCTTGCTCTTCTAGAACTAGGACACCACTTACCGCGATTTCCAACACTGCCAAGTATAAGTAAATTTTCTCATCTGTTTTGGAGTGTCAAGTAGTGGTGGGCTCGACATGTATCGCTTTAGTTCGTCTAATTCTTGTTGGCATTCCAAGGTCCAGGTGAAATTATTCTTCTTTTAAGTAGAGAGAAAAATATGTGGCTTTGAACTGATTACCTCGAGATGAATTGGAATAATGTTGATATCTGACCAGTCAGCCTCTGCATGGCTTTTACACTGTGCAGGACGCTGATGTCCTTGATGGCCTTGATTTTATCGGGGTTGATCCCGATCCCCCGATTCAACACCATAAAGCCCATGAATTTTCCCAAACCAACCCCGAAAGCACATTTCTGGGGTTGAGCTTCATGTTATATTTCCTCAAAATCCTGAACGTCTCCTACAAATGAGTCAAATGGTCCTCTGCGAATAGGGACTTAACTAGCATGTAATCGATATAAACTTCCATTGACTTACCTATTTGTTCTTCAAATATTTTATTTACCAGGCATTGGTAAGTAGCTCATGCTCCTGCATTTTTTAGCCCGGAGGGCATTACATTACAACAATATGTTCCATACTTGGTGATAAATGAGTCTTTTCCTGGTCTTCTGGGCTCATTTGAATTTGATTGTACCCGGAATAGGCATCAAGAAAGGTAAGGATCTCATGGCCAACCGTGGCGTCGATCATGCGATCGATGTTAGGCAGAGGAAAAGAATCTTTTGGGCATGCATTGTTTAAATCTTTATAATCTACACACATTATAAGTTTGTTCCCTTTTTAGGGACTACGACTACGTAGGCTAACCATTCGGGATATTTTACCTCCCGAATAGACTCTATTTTGAAAATTTTAGTTACCTCATCCTTTACGAATGTGTGCTTTAACTCGGATTGGGGCATTCTCTTTTGCTTCACCGGTTTGAACCTAGGGTCAAGGCTAAGCCAATGCGTTGTTATCTCCGGTAGGATCCCTATCATGTCGAAATGGTACCAAGCAAAACAATCTATGTTATCAATAAGAAATTGAATAAGCTTTTTCCTAAGTTTAGGGTTTAATCTCGTTCCCAAGTATAACTTTCGCTCGGGTAGGTACTCAATCAATATAACATGTTCCAGCTCTTTGACCGTTAATTTGGTAGCGTCAGAATATTCGGGAACAATAAAAGTTCGAGGAGTTAGAAAATCTTCTTCTTCTTCGATCCCCTGATTTCCTGATTTGGTCGAGGCTGGTGGCTATGATTACTATTTGGCTTCTTGTTTACCTTTGGTGCTCGAACTTTCCGAGGTTGATAGTGTTAATATTGACATTACCTCATCTACCGCAAAAATTTCCTTTGCGGCATGTTGCTCCCCGTATACTATTTTTACATTGTCTGTCATCGAGAAATTCATTATTTGATAGATAGTCGAGGGGACTTCCCTCATGTTGTGGATCCAAGGCCTTCCGAGTAGGGCATTATACCTCATGTCGCCCTCGATCATGTGGAATTTGGTATTTTGAATGGTTCCAGCCACGTTTACCGGTAGAATAATCTCTTATTTAGTTGTTTCACCAGCCATGTTGAAGTTGTTTAAGACCCGAGCTACATGCACGATTTGATCTTGTAGGTTGAGTTGCTCTACGACCCTCGATCGGATGATATTCTTTGAGCTACCTAGATCTACTAAAACATGCTTAACTTGAACTTTATCGGATAAGATAGAAATTATCAGAGCGTCATTGTGTAGCTGAGAAATGCCTTCTGCTTCTTCGTTGTTGAATGATAAAGAGCCTTCGGGTGTATAATCTCGGGTTTGTTTTTCCCTGGTGATTGATGCCTTAGTACGTTTGAATATGGGTTCCTGTGGAATGTCAACCCCGCTGACAATCATATGAATGACATGTTGGGGTTCCTCCTGTTCATTTTTCCTATTGGCGTCCCTTTCTCTAAAATGATTATTAGCTCGATCGCTGACGAACTCTTAAAAGTGGCCCTCGTTGAATAGACTGGCTACTTCATCTCTTAATTGCCTGCAATCCTCGGTCTTGTGGCCATGCGTGCCATGATACTTGCACATCAAATTTGGGTTTCTTTGGGAAGGATCGGTCTGTATGGGTCTGGGCCACCTAGTATCTTTGATCTTTTCGATTGCCGATACAATGCATCGATGCTAAAGTTTATTCTGATAACGAAGGTGCCTACATGGGATCAACATGCTTATCAAAACCACTTTTGCTCATAGTTCCCGAGAATTCTGTCCTCGATCATTTCTTCAATCATTCCGGGAGGAATTGCGTCCTGAACCATTATTCCTTCGATCTGCGGTATATGGTTGATATCATTCTAGGTTCGACCTTGGATCCCTATCGACGTCCCTAGGGTTTTAGTTGCCGACCTGTTTGGATGTACTGAACTGGAAGGGGCTCCTAATTGGTCATCCTCGACCCTGATCTTCGATTGATATCCTTGTGCACATCTGCCCAAGTTACAGCTGGATACTCGACCAAATATTATTTTAACTATCATGATGCTATCGAACTCCGCTTGTTCAACCCTTGAGTGAAAACTTGAACGGACCAATCATCTATGACCGATGGCAACTCCATGCGTTCCATTTGAAATTCGGATACGAACTCCCTCAGCATTTTGTTATCTCTTTGTCTTATTTGAAAAGGTCTGATTTTCTTGTTGCGACCTTTATGGCCCTGACGTGCACCTTCATGCAAGAATCTGCTAATATGGCAAATGAGCCGATTGAATTTGGTGGCAGGTTGTGATACCAAATCACTGCTCCCTTTGATAAATTTTTCCCAAATTTTTTCAACAAAATGGACTCAATCTCATCATCTTCTAAGTCATTTCCCTTTATTCAGCACGTGTACGAGGTGATGTGTTCATTAGGATCGGTGGTCCCGTTGTATTTTGGTATATACGGCATACAGAACTTCTTAGGAATGGACTTAGGATCTGCACTTTGAGGAAAAGGATTCTGCACAAACTTTTTCGAATCCAAACCTTTTAAGATCGGGGGTGCACATGGTATCTGATCAACTCGGGAGTTGTATGTTTCTAATTTTTTATCATTATCTTTTATTTTCTTCTCTCCTGACTCAGTTCTTTTGGTGAGCTCCTCGAGCATTTTCATTATTGTAGGATCAGTCCCCGATTCATTACCATTCGACCTTTCAGGCACTGGATCGGTACGACGAGTAATTTCTGGCTCGACCCCACTTGGAGTCCTGTGTTGATTTTGCAGCTGAGCGATAGCGGCTTGCTGAGCCTGTAGCATATCGAATATCACCCGGAGACTAACTCCTCCATCTCATGTGCCCTGTGTACCTTGACCACCTAATCAGCCTTCCATGCTACACTCCCTTTGGGGTCCGCACCTAGGTCCGCATTTAGAGTGACGTGTGAATTGATATCAACTGGATCGGCAACCGATGCTCTTCCAAGATTAGCCGATGGCACCCCGATCCTGGAGCAATTACATTGTCGCTTTCCCCGTGAAATCCGAGACCATCATCACCATACACTGGTGCATTTTGTGAGTTTGACATGTTTTACCCCGAGAGCAAAACTACTTGACAAAAATAAGTGTGAAATAACGTGTGTTATCAAAATCAATACTGAAACAATCACTATTATCCTTAGCCCCACGGCAGGCACCAAACTATTTACCCTAAAATTCGAGTAACAATTAAACTTATATTGTGGTTTTAAGGATATGTGATTTAATCCGATACGAATTGATAAATAAAGAATTAAATACGTAAATTAGAGATTAAAATAAATCAAACTAGTATGCAAGACAAATCTCGACCTCGACCTGTGGTAGTCTCGAGGTGTGATAATGGGAATAGCAAATGATAAAGCAACTCTGATGAATAGTAAGTAAAATAGCAAGAAAGTAATGAGCGTATATTTTCTTGTCGGTTAACAATGATACTTACAAATGAATGGGATCCCCCTTTATATAATAGGGGGTCCTAAATAAGATTCACTTCTAATTATAGTAGGAAATCATATTTGACAACTGATTAACCACCGAGTACCAATCCATTCCGAAATTTACGTCGTGATTAACCGCCGAGGACCAGTCCATTCCGAAATTCATGTTGTGATTTTCGGTCCATTGTGGATATCTCGCTCTTTCTATTACTGAATTATACCAACATCATCTCAAAGTATGTCCTCTTCTAACCTCGGTTAGTGATATCGACCTCGATATTGAAAAGAAACTTTGACCCAGAGCTCGACGTCCTGACCTTCCGACGTGATGTTACTTCTTCCATCATAGGATGAAATCGAATAGTCCGATTTCTACCATATACACACTCCATTAATTTGGAAAATAGCTTCTATTCTACATAGTTCTATTTTGACATAGACGAAATTATGAGGTGAGCGACACGTAGTCGGAGACCAAGGTGGAAAAGACATACCAAATTAGGAAAAGTGCTGTTTGAACTACAATATCAATTATTGTCCTTTTCCTCCCAATTATAAATATCTCAAAGGCTTTTAGTATATCTTTGAGTTTCGTAAAATCACAAGCGGTGGCCAATGAGGATTTTGGTTGAGCACGTGAATTTTAGAAGAGAAAGAGTAAGCCAAGAACAGAAACTTCGACAGTGACAAACAACATTTATTATTTCATAACTTTACATGTTGCATCAATTTTCGGTCCATGTATATCTCCCGACTATTAGTTTCCGCATAAATAATCATACTCTTGAGGAATTTTCATAACGCATTACAGTTTAGAGCTTGATATTTATATATTATTATAATTTGATCAATTATTATTCATAGTTACTGTTCAGTTATTATCAACTTATTTATTTATATTTGCTCGTACGAATAATACAGGAATACAGAAGAATATCAAGTGGGCGCTCCAACAATTGATCTCTTATTTTAGTAGTGTAGGTGAATTTTGTTGAGTTTTTGTTTAAGATGAAATAGTCTTAAAATGAGAGTGAATGGGAAATGGAGGGAAAATGAAATTTTGAGTAAAATTTTAAGTTTCCCTCTTCTTTTTAACGAGACATTATCTCACATTGATAGATGATAAGAATTTTGGTGGGTTTATATACAAATGCACTTCATGTAGAAGGCAAGTCTCGCGCCGCCATCGTCGTCGTCTTCGCTCGCTTGGCTACGGCTACATTGATTAATTGATTAATTTTTTGGACCAAATTTATTTGTTAATAGTAAATATTAACATAATATTATCTGTGTTAGTAACGGATGTTTTCCAATCCGCGTATTGTGTTGCACCAACAAGCCGCCTAGTGCACCTCCAACCATGGCCAAGTGCTCCTCCCACCAAGCAAGTGCTCCTCCCACCATGGCCAAGTGCATCATCCACCATTGAGGGTGACGGGTCTCAACTGACTGCTATAAATAGAGCAGCAGTTGGAGAGAAATATACACTCGAGATACACTCTGTATACACCGAAAACACTTGAAAGCTCTCCTATTCAGTTAAGATTCAACGTTGGCTATACTTTGCATTCCTTCCTCTCAGAATTTCCATTCGACTTCTGAGTTGTCCTCCCTTGTTCTGCATAGTTTTAAACTATAAATAAAGCATCCGTAAGTGTGATTTGCTGCCGAACTTTGTGTTCGCTGAAACACTGGGGTTTAAAGTACCGCTACACTAATGTGTAATTCGTTCTATCCTGGGAGGAAATAATCCATAACCTTGGTACTAGAAGGGGATTAAATTCCTTAAAGAAACACTGTGAATTCAGTGGGGTCGAATTAATTACTGTCTCATTTATATTTATATTTATAAGCTAAAGTTTTATTTTCAGAATTATTATTTACAAATACATGATAATAACCAAGGAACCAACAAATTTGCTATAAAATTCAAATATAGCTACGAATATTGATTTTCTGAAAGTATAATGGTGAATGGTAAATACAATATATATATATCCTGAAAGGTCCTAAGCCCAAGACAGTAGTGTTAAGCTGAAGGGTTCAAATTCCATTAGCAGCGTAACATGAATTTAAAAAATAGTCATATTTATAAGTGGTCATTCAAAAATAGCCATAGTTTCAAAAGTAATCGAAATTTAGCCACTTTTCATGTAGAGATAAATCTGAATGATAATATTGTTCAAAATCCGAAAAATACCAGCATAATATACTGAAATTCCAGCATAAAGTATACTGGAACTCCAGTATATAATAAACTGAACTTCCAGGAGTTCCAGTATAATATACCGGTCCAACGTAATATGCTGGAAGTTCATACACATCTGCTCCAATCTCCAGTATATTATGCTAGAACTTTTCGCGTGTTGGAGTTCAAGCATAATATGATGGAAGTTCATACACAGGTGCACCGATCTCCAATATATTATGCTGGAACTTTCCGTGTTGTGACAAAATAGTGGCTAGTTTCAATGACTTTGCAAAGCTGGCTATTTTTAAATGATCAGTCCAAAAACTGGCTAGCCCGTGCTATTTTTACTCATTTTCCCTCTCCATCTACTGATGTAATAATAAAAAGGGATGTTTTCATTCCTATACACTATTGGAAACTTTATTACCCTAAATGTTCATGTTTAGTAAATTATCCTACCTATACAAGTTTTGTTTACAAAATATATACATTCCACCTTAAAAGGCTCCCAATCATTATTAATGTCTTAAATTAAGGGATTTAGTTACACCATTTTCTTTTTTTTCTTCTCTTCTCTTTTCATATTTTTCTTCCGCCTTAAGTAATCTTCCTATACGAAAATCAATAATCACCAATTTTAAGCGTTCACATTATGTGTTCATTCTACTAATTAACGTTAACCTTTTCTACAAAAAAATCAGAAGTAGGTTAACTTTTTTTTTTTCCACAAGAATTTACAATATCTCTGGAACAGGGTATAAAATATGAAAATAAATGTCATTTCGTGCCAAATAAATAGGTTAACCTGTTTTGCCGAATATCTCTGTCCTTTGCAAGAGAAGAAATGGACTAAGTTTGGAACCACAAAAAAAGTAATTAATTTTAATTAAAAGAAGAAAGAAAAAGAAAGAAGAAATATATCAGACTCGTCAGAATTCGACAGAAGCTTAAACTTCAGCAATATTTAGCAGTATGCATTATGAGCAAACATCAGTGTAATTATTTTCTCTTACTCATGTTGATTCTGGCGATAGGGAAAATATTACGTCAAAGTATAAAAATTGAGTAGTTCATTGAATTTAAATAATTGAAAATTGTGTATTCGCATAAATGAATAATATCTAATATTTTGTCACGTCACAAAATAAAAACAATATTCATGTAAATGTAGATTAGAATGAATGGAGCAACATCTTCCACGAGGAGCATCTAAGCAAAAGGAAATAATAGACTATTCCTGATGATACCAATCATCAAACATGCATTGCCTCAATTTCACATTTAAAATTAGTCTGTTCACATCTTCATATTTTCTCTATAAATAAACAAATCAAAAATTGGTACCAATACACTCTTTTAAAAGTTTGCAAAAGAAGTTTCAATTTTATAAGAAAATAACTGAAAATGGCTTCAGATTCAACAACTTTCTCTGTTCTTGACACTATTCCTTATTACACAAACACAATTTTTATACAATTTTATAAAATATATCTTTTGTATATCTTGTATCTGGTTGATACATAGTAAAAACAAATTTCATGCAACTAATTATATAATATGCAACTTATCTACAACTTTCACACATTATTTCTATCCAGTCGAATACAACTATAATAACATACAACTTAAATACAAATTTTATACAATATGTCTTTTTTATATTTTGTATATGATTTAACATAGTAAAAATAAATTTCATACAACTAATTATATATTATACAACTTATCTACAATTTTCATACATTATTTCTACTCAGTTATATACAACTACAATATCATACAACTTAAATATAATTTTATACAATGTTGTTCAACTTTCATACAATAGTTAAATAAATAAAAGAAAAATATATAAACAACAGAACACATTTTTTCTACAATTTGACTACAATTTCGTAAATATAATTGATAATAGGTGAATTTGACTATAATCACGCCCTAAATAATCACATTTTTATGTTGTTTTGATGATATATATGATGACAAAATGCTCTTAGTAGTGTCTTTTATGAATTGTAGGTACA
>MU778529.1:364-43928 GCA_026770625.1 Nicotiana glauca
AAATCCACCGGTCCTGTGGTCAGTATCAAATCAATTTCACCAATGGTATCTCTTTTAACCCCATCGAAGGCTCTCATGCAAACATTATTTGGACGAATCCTTCCCGTCCCTATTTCCATTCCTTGCAAAGTGGAGAGTGGGCAGATGTCAACCCCCCAGCCTCCGTCCACCATGACCCCGCTTAACGTAATAACCTTCACATTTGACTGTCAGGTGCAAGGCTTTATTGTGGGCAGCTCCTTCTGGAGGTAAATCACTTTTACTGAAGGAGAGTTGGTTGATAGCGAAGAATCTTTCTGTCATCCTTTCAAGTTGTTCAACTGAAGTCTCGGCACATAAGCTTCGTTCAGAGTTTTCATAAGGATCTTCTAATGTTCCGTAGATTTGGTCACTAGTGACAGCAGTGACACTTGCTCAGGACACTTCCTCAATTGGTCTACTGTTTCATAGTCTGGAATTTTCATCTTCTGAAAGAACGTCTCTGCTTCTTCTTCGCTTACCGGCTTCTTAGATGGAAAACGCTTTCGTGTGGCGTTGTTTATCTCTTGTATATTTGAATATTTTTCAACAGGGACTGTTTCTGGCAATTCTCCCAAAATTTCCTTTCCTTTGTATGTGACCACTGTTTGTTGGTAGTTCCACGGCACTGCAGAAGGGTCAGTCATGGGCTTTTGTGGTGCGCGTCCAATAACCATTGGCTCACTCAGCCGAGGTGGTTTAATTGTCCCCCGCGCCACATAGGCCCCTTTCGGCACATACATCTGTGTGCCCTTCTTCACTTAACACTTCCTCAGAGTGCTTACAACTAGTGGTTTCTCTTGACGACCTCGTGGCACATAAAGAACCTCGTGTTTAGGAGGCATCGACTTTGCTTTTGTCTCAGTTCTCTCTTCAGGCTCAATGTTGACAGCTTTATCCTTCTTTTTTTCTTTTCCCTACTTCAGAGCTACCTTGGGTTTCCTTTTGGCATTAGCAATAGCAATTATGGCTTTCAGAGCCGGGTCAAAGTCACGGTGTTCACAAATCATACCAATTACCGGCCCGTTGTTGTGAGCGGGCAAAGGGTTATTGGTAACATTCGGGACTTCTTCATCCCTCAACACTATTTTCCCTTGTTCGATCAAATCTTCCATAGCCTTTTTCAATGTCCAGCAATCATTGGTATGATGGCCTTCTACCCCTAAATGGTATGCACACCTGACACCCCACTTATATGATGGTGATTCCGAGTTTTGCCCGTTCGGGGGTATGGGTTGCAGCAAAATCATCTGGACAAGCTTAGGGAACAAGGTGGAGTAGGGTTCACCGATTGGTGTAAAATTTTATCGTCTAAGTGGTTCCCGAGGGCGGAAGTTATTTTGTGGTGGTCGGGGATTATATTGGTTTTGGTAAGGTGACTGGTTTCTCTAGAATGGAGGTGGGTTTTAGTTAGCTTGTGGTTGCGGGCGGCCGAAAGGTTGAGCATTTATTACCGCATAAGGTGGAGGAGCATAAATCATATCTGTGTGAGGGTAATAGTGCTGAGGGGCTCTTTCTGAGAAAACCGGTGTAGGAGCCCGGTACCTTCTTCCGCCCGATGCTGCCATCACTGTTTCTTCTTTCTTCTTGCCTTAGCCATTCCTCCAGACCCGCCTTGGATGGCTTGGGAGGTTGCCCTTATGCCTGACTAGCTCAAGATTCTGCCCGTTTTTAGCCCATTCTCTGCCATTTCTCCAATTTTTATTGCCTCTGCAAAAGGCTTACCCATAGCGGACATCATGTTTTGAAAATAATCTACCTCCTGAGCCTGTAGGAAGACAGTGACAATCTCAACCTCATCCATTGGAGGCTTCACTCTTGACGCCTGTTCACACCATTTGATTGCATATTCGCAGAAACTCTCTGAGGGCTTTTTCTTTAGGTTTGCCAAGGAGTCCCTGTCTGGCGCAATGTCTATATTGTACGTAAATTGTTAGACAAAATCTCTAGCAAGGTCATCCCAAATGTGCCATCAAGATATGTCCTGATCCATGTACCACTCCGACGCTATGCCCATCAAGATTTCTCCAAAGTAAGCCACTAATAACTCTTCTTTTCCACCCGCTCCGCACAGCTGATTACAATACTTTTTTAGGTGAGCAATGGGATCGCCATGTCCATCATACTTTTCGAACTTTGGCATTTTGAATCCCATGAGCAGGTGCACGTGAGGGAACATGCACAGATCATTGTAAGAAACGCTCTTCTGCTCGCTTAAACCCTGCAAATTCTTGAGACTCTGTTCTAAACTCCTCATCCTCTTTGTCATTTCATCCGGGTCCGAGGCTTTAGGGGTTTTGTCCTGCCCCTGTGTGATCTCATATGGTGTTCGAGAGTAGGCATATTGAGGATAGTGAGGAGGGTCGGCCTGAAAAACTGGATTCTGAAATGTGAAGACCGAAGGTTCAAAAGCATGTTTTGGTATCGATGGTTGGGTAGTTCCAGAAGATGGTGGAGCTGTAAAGATATTGGGAGCAATTCCAGATAGGAACACTTGGGGATGATCCTCAGAGGGTGTTCCGAAAAAGTTAGCAGTCATGGTAGGTTGACTCAAAGGAATATTTGGGCGACTGATGGGGACAGTAGTAACCCCTCCAGATCTTGGGAACAACTCCGGGAATCCGGGGATATTGCTTGGGGGTTCCTTCCCGTTGTTCCAAGCATCCCACATTTCCATCAAGCGTAAGCGCATGATCCGATTTTCTTCAGCTGTATAGGATTCAGAGGCCGGGATCCTAGAGATTGGGCTATCTTTAGGTATGGGGACTGCAGGCAAGGTCATTTCCGACGACATCTTTGTTTTTCCTTTGGATCTGGTGAAGTATCGATGCAAGGCCAGTTTACCACCAACCAACCACGGTTTCTAAAATACTCAGCTGGAATGACGGCAACAACGGTTAGTATGAAACAAGTAACAGATGGGTAGCTGCACATTGGAGTGTGATGCACCTATACAGTTAAATGGATATCTACATGTTTGCTTCGTTTGCATGCGTCATCCCGACTTTTCTTCTTATTCCTTTTCTCTTTTCTTTCTCTTTTTGTTTTGTTTTCTTTCATTTTCTTTTGCTACTTCTCTATTTTCATTTTCTGCTTTTTCTTTTCATTGGCCAAGTTTTTTCTCTCAATGCCTTATTTTCTTCTTTTGTGTTTCTTTTCTCTCTTGTTTTTTTTTATTTCCTCGTACTTCTCTTTTTCTCTTTTTCCTAGGATTACGGTCGAATCTTATGTAGATTGCCTACGTATCATGACCTCGCATGAATCAGGCCAAGTGTAGTTCTTGCAAATAAATGCAACATTAAGAAAACAATTTTTTGGGAATTTTCAATTATCCATTGATAACAAATGCGGTTACAAAAGCTACTAGTCTATTTGTTTTTCTTTTCTTGCAAAGGAAATTACAAAAATAGACTCAAAAGCAAAAATACAGACTCGATTAACTAAGAGTACATCAATGCTTCAAATCCTGGGGCATGTGGAGCATCGTTCGGCATTGCCGCGGGCCTGCATGCGAAACCCCTTTGTAACTGATCTAAATCATTCATGACTTGGCGAACAAATATCATCACTGAGGCAAAGGACGCGGTACGACCCATTCGCTCGCCGGCCTGACACTTCATGACAATATAATGGGCAATGTTTCTGATCCTTTCTCTGATTCGGCCCTTTTCTTGGAGGAGTCGGCTTATTTGTTGTGTACGAGCTTCTAGCACCTGCGTGTCCTGGAAGTGCAAATCTTGTAGCAGTTTAATTTCCTTTTCCATCTCTGTAATTAACCTATGGCACTGGTTCATCTTGACTCGAAATTCTTTACCTCGCTGGGCTGTCTTTTCTTCCACAGTATTCATTTTTCCCTTCATCTTGGTGATGGTCCCCTCGTAGTTTCTCCTCATTTGATGCACAAATTGGGCTCTTTCTTCAGTCCTTTTAGCCCACTGCACCCGGAGTCTTGCCATATTTCCCTCGGATTTTTCTAGTTCTTCTTGGCAGTCTGAAATTTGTTTCCTTAACCCTTTGATCAACCTCTCATCAGATAGACTTCTTTCTTGATTCAGAGCATCTATTTTCATTTGCTTAATTTGGGCTTTGAGCGCTTCGTTCTCCTGAGCTAATTTCTTTTTATCACCCCCGTCGGCTGCAGCCTGTACACTTTTGTCGAATTGAAGGTCCCGGACCTGTTGCTCTAACCATCCTATTCTAGCTCGGTACTCCTTCTCCTTTGCTTGCCAATCCCATTGACCTTGGACCCCATATTGCTGCACGTGCGGTCTTTTAGCGGGCCTCTCTTGGATTTGAAATTTTTTGCCAATCCATGTAAGATACTTGGGATCTACCTCGCCTCCAGCTTGGTCTTGTATTATAACTTTTGGCTCAAGGAACCGGCATTCATTCCATGTCTTTCGGATTCTACCTTCAGGAAATACAGCCTTCGGGTCCAACTCAATGACTTGCTCACTCAGGTCTTCAACATTATGCACTGTTTGGAATCTTCCAAATTGTCTTAAAACCCGGTAAGGAGCGTAAGGCTGTATGCTTCGGATACCCATCAAAAGCATATAGGGGACCTCTGCTGATGTGTATATAGATTCAGTAGCGGGAAGCCAACCATAAGTCCATTCGACTTTATCTGTGGTCAAGGATTTTAAGCATGATGACCAGGCCTCAGTACTTTCAGGGAACTCAATACCGGTTACCCGGATCCCAAATTCTGCAATACAACTCAACCCGGTTAAATCGTAGTTCATATAGACTGTGCGGTGACAGAGGTGTTCTTGCATCCACAACTGTAAAAGCAAATTGCAACCTTGAAATAATTTCTCGCCTTCGCGACATTTGGTCAGAGCTCGTACATTTCTGCTATGATCAGAGGAACCACTGTGCTAGTAGGTTTTTTCATGGCAACATCTAGCATCCCTGCCAGGCCGAGGTCTATATGACCATCTTTCCTCGGACAAACCACCACTCCCAGAAAGGCCACCATGAAGGCTAATCCCCGTCGAGCTTCCCATTTGTCTTTATTTTCGGCATGCGTCAAGCCGGTGTTGAGCTCCTCGAAACCTTTTGGGTTACCATACCGGTGATATAAGAAATGAAATGTACAACACCCTTATGCCAAATGCGGGTCCTGAATATCCCGGCTAATAATCAACAAATCCCATGAACCTATGAAGGGTTACCGGTCGTGGGGCCAGTGGGTATCTGCCTCGAAGGTTCCCGTTGAGGCCCACATATCCCCCAATCTCCTCTAAGGTGGGTGTGACTTCAAAATTTGAAAATCGAAATACATTACGGGTCGGGTCCCAAAATGGTATTAGTGCCTCAATGATATCTTTCCTCGGTTTGATGTTCAGTAGATCAACTAAACCGCCCAAAATTTTAATCACGGTATCTCTGTTTCCTTTTCCTAGATCATGCCACCACATGTGAAGTTTCAAGGGGATCTCACTCAGGACTGAGAAGGTCTCGATGTTACTTGAAGTCATCCTGCACGTTTATTTAAAAAGGGAATTTTAATTACTTATTTTTACAAACTGGCTATTTTTTGCAAAATTCTTTAATTAATCAAAAAAATGATTTGGTTTTGCGAATACGGCCTTTCAGCACTTCTGAGGGAAAGATTTTAAGGCTGCATCCGCAAACCATTTGAAATGACTCAGGGTAGCTGTTCTTGCAAAAACAGCCTTCCGGCGCCTTTTTGGGGACATTCGGCTTATGGCGTCACCCGACTTTATTTACGACAAAAATTAACATTTTGACTTTTTTTTGGCCATTTTTGCAAAAAAGATGGTTGGACCCGATGAGGGTTGCCTACGTATCTCACATCCGGTGAGAATCAAACCAGCATAGTTCGGGCAAATTAACGAACTATTTTAAAACAAGACTCTTTTTCATTTTTATTTTTGGCATTTCAAAAGCAAATAACAAAACTTCTTTCAAAAGCAATACTCTTTTTCGTTTTCATTTTTCATGGCAAGACAAACCATTTTCCTTTGCTTTTTTTTTTTTGGAAAACAAGACAAAATAGCGACTCTTTTTTTTCCTTTTTCATTTTCAACAAACAAATAAACAACCTATTTTTCCCAAACTAAAATAAAGACTCTTTTCTTTTTCTTTTTCTGCGAATAATTTCCAAAAATAAAGAGTTTTTTTTCTATTTTTTTTTTCTTTTTAGTAAAACTATTAAAAACAAGACATTTCCATTTTCTCATTTTTTGAATTTTCGGCAGAGTTTCAACAGCATTTGGGCATCGGTTTTTCTAAAACTAAACAATTATTTCTTTGCACTGCTATTTCCTTTTTTTCCCTCTTTTTCTCAATTTCACAAAATTCCCGATGTTCAAAAGCCGGTCAGCATGCGAGTTCGAGACAAATAAGTGCACGTAAAATGCATCATGGTTGTCTTTTCATATCCGGTTACCTGTCCTAGACGGACCCAACCCCTGTGTTGAGTCCCCTATTTCATATGCACGTGATGCAAATAAGCACTCCTACTAGGGATCCGGCATGAAGTCAAGTTATTCTAAGTTTAAAACCTGGGTATGTGTTCTAGACTGTGTACCCGAGGGGACAACTCGAGTCGAGGAGGGGCTACGTACCGGGGACCCGCGGGATCGTCCGGCTTAGTAACTTGTCCGGCCTCTTTCTTATTTCAAGGTATGACACTAACAGAATAGGGAGTCTCAACCAGCAATCACTTCCCCGGAGGTGAGAAGAGAAGGGTCTCGGCACAGTTTATATACAGTTCAGATAATATCAAAGCGGTATTTAGCACATTAAGCATGAAACACGTAGGAAAATCAGATATAACCAAATACAAAAATTATTCTGAGCTCGAATTCTGAACCCTGAACCGACGTTCTGGGTTTGTGTCCCCAGCAGAGTCGCCAGAGCTATCACACCTCCTTTTCACTTACTACATCACGTGAAGGGTATAATAAAAGGAGTTTTTCCAATTAAAGGACAATCGGAACGGGATTTAATTATTAAGATTTCAGAGTCACCACTTGGGAGATTAATGGTGTCCCAAGTCACCGGTTGAATCCCGAACCGAGGAAAAAGATGACTATGTTAACAGTCTGCGAACCAGAAATGCGAGTAAGGAATTCTGTTAACCCGGGAGAAGGTATTAGGCATTCCCGGGTTCCGTGGTTCTAGCACGGTCGCTCAACTGTCGCATTTAGCTTATTTATCTGATTTTATTACATGAAGAACCTATGTGCCAAGTTTTACTTTTTACCGCTTTTATTCAATATGTATTTTTTAAAAGAAAATTGAACGTCGTTTAAAGCGTGCCTTCGGACTACATCATATGAAATGCACCCGCAATCCTAAGAACACTCTATTCAACGTTTTGGGATTTAATTTGGGTCACATGAAATGTACACCCGAGTTTAAGAAGGTCCCATCCCGAGTTTCTAAAATTTGATTAAGCAATTGAATGAGGGCCCCGCAATTTGTATATTTTATTCGGCGAGGCTCGTCTCAACATTTTATTTAAAGTTCAATCCTAAAGTGACTACGCTTTTTCTATTTACTTGTCTCTAAAATAAAAGAAAATCCTAATTAATTAATAATAGAATTCGAGTTTCAAGTTCAAGTCCGGGCCCAAACAAAAGGAAGAACCTTTTAATTTGAACTCGCTACCTAACTCAAAACCCAAACTCAACCAATTAACCATTAAAGGATCAATCACCAATTCACAGTTTGGCCCAAAGGCCCAACCCGCAATATGCATATCAACCATAAATCTGTAGAAATGTGGGGCGGGTTTGACATCAATCCAAAACGGACGAAAGGCGTGGGGATCAAGGGGTCGAATCCCTAACATTGGCGATCAAATGCTCTGCTCGTTTATTTATGCCTCAGACACCTTGTGAGTGTCACAATATCCACATAGAAGGCCTTGGGCCTGAATTTTTAATTGGCCAATACTGGCCCAATCCTTTAATCCCAATTCACGTAAGTCAAATCCAGTCAATGTGAACAACGCAACAAAGATAAAGAAGATGATGATTATTCTGAAACCAACATGTGACAATATGACCATCTATCCTTAAGCTAATTCAGATTCATCATTATTGAACACAAGTATTTGGGATTTTAGGATTAGATTCTGGTTACTTAATACAAGAGCACATCGCCGATTCCCCAAATCAACATCTAACTCAAGTTGTTTACTAACTTTAACATATAAAAGCTAAACAAATGATATATACTTGCTAATGCTGACACTATATCGATTTTACCACTTCCAAACCTATCAATTGAGAAATAAACAGTCCAGCAATTTGCACCAGTCCAGTTACGCGCCCAGCAAATATTTACGTGAGGTTAGTGAATGAAATATCTTAATGTACGAATCAGTATAGAAGCTAAATCAACTTGAGCTTCAAATCTTCATGTATATTCATGCTTCATGTTTCAGCTTACAAATTGGAAAGGTTACAACTGTGTACCTGGTTTCGAGGAATTAAGAAGAAGCAGAATCAGTTAGCAGCGGAATCACCACGAGCAGAAACCAACAGCCAGCACTTAACTCAAATAACCACGAATAGTTTTGAAATCAAATCACAAACAAACAGACCACCACAAATTATTGGAACACACTCGAATGCTGTCGATATTATATCAGAAACTACAGAGCTCTTCAGCAATGGAAAATAGGCGACTGATAATCACCCAAAACAAAATCGAACTCCCCTGATGCTACCAAACACTCAAATACAGAATAGAACTGAAGAATCACAAGAGCAGAAATTGAAAGTCAACTGAAACTGGCTATGAAACAGTGAATTTTTTTTTTCTATTTTTTTGATTTTTTTTTTGTTTTCGTATGTTTGAATTCAAATGCTAATCTAAAATTTTAGGGAAAGAGAAAAGTTTTGGTGGGAATTTTTGGGCTGGAAAGAAGACCCTTCAACAAGGCATGAGAATGCCAATTTATAGGCAACAATAGAGTGATGAATCAGATTTTTGGGTTTTCCTCTTGAATCCTTCTTATTTTCATTTTAACCCTCTTATTTCTAACTTGTTACTCAAGTAAGTACCTCTTATTTTGCTGAAATCTACACTAATGTCTATTCTAGAAAGTCCTAGGGTGTTCTTTTAGCTACACAAAACCTATACTACCCTTGCTTTTACTTTGAAATTACTATTCCTAATAAAACTACCCTTTTCTATGCCTAAAATACCCTTTTACCAGTCTGAAATTTACAGACTAATGCCAGCTGATCCCAATCCCTTTACCCTATCTAACTAAAGCTAACTCAAAAGGAAGATTTATTCAGCTATATCCAACCAAGTTCACAACTCTAAGAATATCAAGACTGAATTAAACTACAACTTAATCCTAATGCATATTCTAGCAAACCATTAATCAAACGAGAGTAATCGCCAACATATAATAGACTAGACTAACATCTAAACACAGAACCATCAAACAATAAGAAAGAAATAAACAGAAAAAGAAGAACGGAACAAACAAGCCTGGAAAAATCAAAACAGGAATCAAACATGAGTTAAGCTAACATTAATACTACTACATTCAAACTAATAACTACTATTATTTATGAACGACATTAAAGTATGATCGATAAACAGCTAATCCAGCTAACTAATTAAACTAATGATAAATCAAAGCCTAAGTCCTATTATTTACTGCAATGGACTAAACTAAACTAAGGAATAGAAACAAAAATCAAGCTAACATAACAGGATTAAACTCAGACAAGTATGAAATCAGAGTTAATTACGAACGGCTTCCAGAAATCAACCAAATTGAACGGAGAATAAGAAGGAGGAGAAAAAATAAACTAAAATAAAATCAAAACACTAAAGAAGAGTTACTGTAAAGATCACTCGACCAAGAAAATTTCCCCAAAACAAGTTGAATCCGCATAAACCCTAGATTTGCAATTCACCCAATTTTGTAGGATTTGATAGGTTTGGGTTAGGGATTAAGGGTAAAGGAAGTCAGGTGAGGGTAGGGTGTGAGTTTGGTGTAATTTGGATAACCTTGCGTCTTGGCCGGAAACTATTCTATTTAAGATTCGACGACATCCAACCAGATTCAAGATAAGCCATTGTGAGGGTTGTGTAGAGGAGGTCAAGACGGTCTTGGGGTGTTATTTTGGTGTCATTTGGACCAGGTAGTGTCATGGCCGGAGCTTATTTTGATCCAAGATTCGACCAATTCCGGTGGGTTTCAAAGAAAACTGGGTTGGGGGTTGAAAAGAGGAGGTAAAAAGGGTTCTACGGTGTAATTTTCATAGGATTTGGAGGTGGGCCGCCGGCGGCGACGATTTCCGGCCGGCGGCGACGATTTCCGGCCGGCGGCGATGGGGGTCTGCGGTGGGCTGTTCTGGGACGATGACTTGGGAGGGGTAGGGGTAATATGACAGTTATATACCAGTAAACATAGGACCCTCCCGTCCATTGGATCAAAAATCAAGGGCCACGGTCAAATCCTAGAAACGACGTCGTTTGGTATTTGTACCGGATTGGGTCGGACACCATTTGGGCCTGAGCAAGGACGAAGGAGAGTTTTACTTGGGCCCAGATTTTGCTTTAAAAATGGCCCAAGCTCCTTTTCTTTCTCTTTTTTTTTTGGCTTTCTTTTATTTCTTTTAATTATTGCTCTCTTTTATTCTTTTTTTTTTTGTATTTTTATGTATTTTGTTGAAAATTAAAATGAAACCTAATTTATTTCCCAAACTAAGCTAATTAATTTCTAAAATTATTTAAAAACTATTTCATGACAAATTCACATTTAAAACAATTAAAATGCGAAAGTGAACTATTTTTTTGTGATTTTTCACGTTTTGTTCTAAAACAAATTAACCCCTAATTAATCCTAAAATATGAAATTAAATGCAAATGCATATTTTTGTATTTTTATGAATTAACATGCACATATAAAATGCAAACAATTAACAGAAAATAACACCAAAAATCACAAAAATTGTAAAAATAAGGAAAAGTCTTTTTTTGTTTGAATATTTTGGGAAAAATTCATATATAGGGCAAAAATCACGTGCTCACAACGGGGTCTCTTGTCTGCCCTATGACTACCCCCTATAATAATACCATCTCAACTCTCCGGGACACATTGGCCGTCTCTTGAAAGGATATCTCGCTCCCAGCCTCTTTAGCCATCTGGAGACGAATAGGCTGAATGAGTCCATCAATAAACCGTCTCACTCTCTCCCTCTCAGTGGGAAGTATAATAAGAGCATGGCAAGCCAAATCAATAAACCTGGTCTCGTACTGGGTGACTATCGTGGATCTCTGTTGGAGACGCTCGAACTGCCTCTAATAGGCCGCTCGCTGTATGGTAGGGAGAAACTTCTCCAGAAATAGATGCGTGAACTGCTCCCAGGTCAAGGCTGGCGATCCTGCTGGTCTAGCTAAACAATAATCCCTCCACCAAGTCTTGGCAGATCCAGAGAAGCGAAATGTAGCGAAATCAACCCCATTGGTCTCAACAATACTCATGTTCCGAAGAACCTCATGGCAGCTGTCCAAATAATCCCGAGGGTCCTCGGTAGATGCACCACTAAAGGTGGTAGTGAAGAGCTTGGTGAACCTATCCAATCTCCATAAAGCATCGGCAGACATAGTTGCCCCATCACCGACCTGGGTTACCACTGGCTAAACTGCTGGAGTCCAAATCTAGGGAGCTACCTGCTCCGGAGTACAAGTAGCAGGACGACATTAGGGTGTAAATACAGACGCCTCAACACAACAAGAAAGAACAAATGTGATACTTTTCCTAACTTTGTAGCCATTGGAGTATAAATACAAACGCCTCTGTACCAATCCCTCATACTCTACTAAGCTTGTCAGTGAGTTGTGAGACCTATGTAACCTAGAGCTCTGATACCAACTTGTCACGACCCAAATTTCCTACCCTCGAGGGTTGTGATGGCACCTACTCGTAGAAGCTAGGCAAGTCACACATTTAGAATCCATAACTACTTTTGTTTTAAATTCATTTTTACCAATTAAATGAACATGAAGTAAATAATTAAACAACAGCGGAATTCATAATTTAGCGGAAGACTTAAACGAAATAAACAAAAATAATAAGGAAAAATCCACATATGCCTCTACCTAGAACTGGTGTCATAATATTCACGGACTATCTAAGAGTGCTACATACAAATTTCTGAAACAAGGAAATGAAATATGTCTCCAATACAAGAGGAAACAGTGCATCAAAATAGGTAGAAGAGATGTCAGGCCTGCGGACGCCTGCATCACTACCTCAGGATCTTGTGGACTGAAGGCTGGTCCCGAACTACTTCTGCGCACCGTATGCTTCTCCGGTATCTGGATCTGTGCAAAAGAGCACACAGTGTAGCATCAGTACAACCGGCCCCATGTGCTGGTAAATGCCTAGCCAAACCCCGACGAAGTAGTGACGAGGCTAGACCGGACTACCACATAAACATATGCAGTTTTATATGCATATACAGCAGAATTGAGATACAAAGGTAACTAATAAATATGGGAGGGGACCATACTATGAGGGATGTAATAATTCCAAGTAAAAGTCATCTAGTGACAAAGAAAACTACACAACTCATACATCAATAAAGAATCAGAAAGCAGCAAGTGCATGGCATCACCTTTCGTGCTTTTACTCTCATCCTCACAAAGCAATGATATAATAAAACATGCACGGCATCACCCTTGGTGCTTTTACTCTCATACCTCACATATAATCAATAGAATCGGCACGTAATGGTACATCGTGAGGCACGGCATCACCCTTCGCGCTTTACTCTCTTTCCTCACATTCAGCAAACAATGCACGACATCACCCTTCGTGCTTTACACTCTTTCCTTATCATGACCCAACTCCCAACCCGGTCGTGATAGCGCCTCTCTTGAAGACAAGGCCAGCCAACAGAACAACAACGCCTCTTTCAAAATTATTAAACATAAATGATTGGATAAATACAACTTAATGACAATAATAATCGGTATTTACAACCCAACACAACCCGACCGGGGTGTCACAAGTCACGAGCATCTAAAGAATTCTGAACACAACTATTGGGCCAATAATATACACAATAAAATTTGAAATCAAAAGACGAAGTCCGGTGCCGCGTACGCTGGTGGTCACCTTGCTAAGCTACAGTAGTAATACCTTCAATCAGCTATTAACCCGCTAACGGGTGAACAATACCTGCAACTGCACGCGAGTTGCAGGGAGTAAAGTGAGTACTCCAACTTAATGAGAAATAAAAGTAAATACTAACTGAGCAGCAGAAATCACGTAAGGCACTCCTTCATGCTATATAGAACAGGGCAACCCTTTGAGAAATCAGTAAAATCGTGAAATCCTTTATAAAATATCAAGGCTCAGTTAAAACCTCTTTTGAAAATATCTTTTTCAACAGTTAAGCAGATGAATGCGAAACAGACAGTGCAAGTCAACACATAAGTCAGACCCTCAGGCACAACACTCCATTAACAAACAACACGAAGGTATCTGGTAAACAGTGCAAGAAGTAGCGTGGATGCCAATGAAATGAGAGTGTTAAATGTCATGACACGTAATACAAATAGGAACCAATGCATGTGTGCAGTGCAATGCATATGACCGCTACGGAGTGCAGCCCGAGCTATCCATATTTAATGTCGACGGCGCTCACTAGGGGTGTGTACAGACTCCGGAGGGGCTCCTAAAGCCCAAGAACAATAATCAAGCCATCTCGTGGCATCAACTAGGCCCTCGGCCTCAATATCAATACAGTACCACTGCGGCGCGCAGCCCGAGCGAACCATATATCTAGATATCAATATAACACTGCTGCGGTGCACATCCCGATCCATGCTCAGTCTAGAAATGCATATAAGCCATTTGGGCAATATTAAAATACAGTTCTCACCTCAAAACGTCAATAATATGTTGTTTAAGTTCTCAAATATTAGAGAAATGGCTGACTTTGTAAATCAGTATTAAAACCCTGGACCGAGATCAAATAGTATGCAAAATAATGCAAAAACAGTAATATCAATCCCCGAAGGATTCACATAGTTGGCACGAAGTTCAAACATGGCAATCAGCCCAAATTATGATGATAACAAGTAGTTTCAGTCAAATATGCGATAAAAATAAACAACCGGGATGGACCAAGTCACAATCCCCGACGGTGCTCTACCACACGCTCATATCCGGCATGCAAGTCACCTCAATACAGCACTATGATGTGCATATCCGGTGTCTCAAACCCACAGGATATCATCTGCAAGTATTACTCACCTCGAACCGATGAAATTTCTAGCTTGCGACGCCCTTGACCCTCAAATCGTCCTCCACGCGCATCGAATCTATCCAAAATCAGAGCGAATACAGCACAATATGCTAAGGGAACAATACCTAATCGAAAGCAATCGAAAAATAGCAAAAATCTCGAAACTAGCAAAACCGAGCCACGGGCCCACTTCTCGAAAAATTATAAAATTCACATCACTTAATTCCTCATCTTCTCACGATTTCATACATATCAAATTTACCAAAATCGGAGTCGATTTGACCCTTCAAATTCCATTTTTACATTACCAACTTCCAAGCCCTATCCTTATTCCCTTTTGATAAATTTCAACCAATTTCCATATTAAATCTATCATAATTTCATGTATTTAGGCCAAGGGGCTTACCTCCAATCACACCTAGTCGAAATCCCCCTTCAATTCCGTCCAATAGCTCTCAAGCTCGCTTAAAAATGGTGGAAATAACATAAGCTTCGCGGAACAAAAAAGAATATAAAACCCTTCTAGCTCCAAGGGTTTCCGCTTCTGTGGTCCCCATACCCGCTTCCGTGATACCGCTTCTGCGGTTATTTTCCTCTTCTGCGTAATTTCATTAAAGGTCTAAAGTGGCTTCTGCGACATATTTTCTGCTTCTACGGAACTCTATCTATAGATCAAAATCATTTCTGCGATTACCCGTCCGCTTCTGCGGACCCGCTGCTGCGAAGAATGTTCCGCTTCTGCGGAACTACCTTACCAAACCATGGACCGCTTCTGCGTTGAAACCCTCCGCTTAAGCGTCTCCGCTTCTGCGGTCCAAGACCCGCAGAAGCGAGAA
The DNA here is from genome assembly GCA_026770625.1 of Nicotiana glauca. Lineage (NCBI taxonomy): Eukaryota > Viridiplantae > Streptophyta > Magnoliopsida > Solanales > Solanaceae > Nicotiana > Nicotiana glauca. The sequence continues at coordinate 15,486 of MU778529.1, forward strand.
TACCAGCTGCAGCAACTATTCAGCAAAAATGCAAACTCCAAAACTCTCCATTTAACCATCCGAACTCACCCCGAGGCCCCCCGGGACCTCAACCAAAAGCACCAACATGTCTTAAATTATTATCGAAACTTGTTCCAATCATCACAACACGTCAAACAATACTAAAATCAGCAATTCTCATTGGATTCAAGCCTAAGTTCTTTGAAAACTTCCGAAACACGCATTCGATCAAAAACCTGACCAAACGACATCCGAATGACCTAAAAGTTTGTACGCACATCATAAATCACATATCGAAGCTACAGCAACTCTCGGAATTCCATTCCGACCCTCGGATCAAAATCTCACCTATCAACCGGAATTCGCCAAAATATTAACTTCTCCAATTCAAGCCTAATTCTACACCGGACCTCCAAAAATTAATTCCGATCACACTCCTAAGTCACAAATCACTTCCTGAAGCTAACCAAATCACCGAAAATCACATACGAACCTTCTAACTCACAAGTCAACGTTCGGTTGACTTTTTCAAAACAAGCCTTCTTTAAAGAGACTAAGTGTCTCATTTTCTACCAAAACCAATCCAAATCAACTCTAACACACCAAACACTGATAATGAAACATGAAGAAGCATAAAATGGAGGAAACGAAACGGTAACTCATGAGACGACGGGTCGGGTCATCACATTCCTCACAAAGAGCAAACAATGAACGGTATCACCCTTCATGCTTTAACACTCTTCCTCACCCAAATAACAATCACAAACATGGGGCAAGGGAATAAAAAAATAATAATAGAAATCCCGGCAAGGGAACACAATTTCAACAATTAAATCCCGGCAAGGGTACAACATCAATAATCTTAACATCCCAGGAAGGGAAGATAATCAACAAGCATCAATATCCCGGCAAGGGAACAATTTAATCATTCTTTCTCTTTCTTTCAGTTTTGCTTCATAACTCACTTTATCACTTGAGCCAATACTCCCCAATCATCTCATATGCTTTCACAATTGTAATATAACGTGAGCCAATGCTCCTCGATGTTCAAAGGACATAATTTCCTTCCACAAGATTTTCACAACAAATAGGAATCATCACTAAGTCATGAAATATACAACGAAATTAAAATATTCGCAATATAAAGGCTCACGGTCATGCTAGATACCAACATATAGATACTCGTCACCATGCTTATACGTCGTACTCGAAAATTACCACATAGCAAATAGGACTCAACTCCTAATCCCTCAAGCTAAGGTTAGACCAAACACTTACCTCATTTTCTACCAAAACCAATCCAAATCAACTCTAACACACCAAACACTGATAATGAAACATGAAGAAGCATAAAATGGGGGAAACGGAGTGGTAACTCATGAGACAACGGGTCGGGTCATCACATCCTCCCCAACTTAAACCAATGCTCGTCCTCGAGCGTACCCAGAGTCGTCCTAGAAGCCAACCAACAGCTGAATAACCTTACCACTCATATACCCGGGGGTGATCCCACGTCACCCTATCTCATATAGGTCCGATAACACCACATAGCTGAAATTACCCAATCTAGTCTAGCCCATAAATCATAGAACTACCCTTTTCACTTCTGAAACCATCAATACAATCAAAACCTTACACCTATACTTCGAATAGTCTTGAACCAGCTGTAATAACCCATACCTGCAACCTCAGGTGAAGTCATATGATATACCACATAATCCAAACACTTGGAACAATAGCCTCTATTCACAACAGTTGCCCACCATCACCAAATACCGATAAAAAACCTCTTACTAGCTAAAGTCTTATTCCACCACTTTCATGTACTGCCAACGACAAATTAAACACGCGATAAACCGTAACCATTGCTCAGATCAACCATTCATGAAGCCACTCCTCTTTGACAAATACCACAATAGATTTCCGGGCCGAACCTCAATATTATCCTTCTAACCAGCTGAGATCAAATATGTTCGTATTCATTAATGACTCCAATGATCACCTCGAATCCAACACACCACTCTGGTGATATGACGCCTCAATACAGGCCTAAGACACAACTTGCATAATACACGCACCAATAAGAACGGTCTGAACATACTCGAATCATGACAAATAGCTCAAATGAAAGAGCTGTAACTCAAGTTCATCAGTATCATCACAACACAAGGCTGAGACCCTGTCTCACATCATAGAAATAAAATACCCGAATCTACCTTGAAAGGTCATAACTCCACGTAGCCTCGCTACAATGCGCGATCCTATCCAAACACTGTTGCACCTGAAGCACTTTAAGTCGCTATGCTCAAAATCAATAGCCACGCACAATTTGATGTCTGAAACCAAAGCAATTTATTACACCTACGGCGAAATAAATAACCTATGACACGCAACCTGATAGGTCATAACCAATACTCCATTTACCAAGCAACACTCACTTACTCTTCCCGATCGACTTCCTTTATGAATCCTCAATAGAACCACGCCACATGTGCCCATATCCAACAAATCATAACGTCTCACAGCACAGAAATCAACTCATAGATTTCCCCAAATAACTAACAAGTTCAATAACGATCGAATCAACCTATCTCTCAACAATACCACTCAGGGCCAACCGAGCTAACTCAAACTAGATACGTAGCCACATCGTCCTGCCAATGAACTCAATTCCAAGAAGCCTGAAGCCGCTCCTTCCACTACCATAACTCCTGCCGGAGTCATACGATACGATTCCCGGTACCAAATAAATACCGAAATCCACCATCTCGCCCGGTGACATGCCCGGCCATAAGAAATGTATCCGAAAAAGAGTCCCTCAATACTAGAACTGAATCAATGGTAGGAACCTTTGCACTGACATTCGCCACGAAGGCCCAATTAAGAAAAGCAATCTTTCCCCGTCGTACACTGGTCTTTGGAATACAAACCACTCTGCTAGAACAAAATCCGATGCACCTCGCCATACAACCTATGGCATTTTCCGACATAGCCCATAACATAATAGTCTAGAATAACCCAACACTAAGACAACCAGTCTGCACCCCAATGTCATATCCAAAATCTAATATACCAAGCAAAGAAAGATCCACTCGGGCCTCCAAATCCCAATAGCCGCTAACAGTACTAATACACACAATCCACAACCAATATATAGTATGTACCCGAGAACTCCCAGTCTCCAACTCCATATAGCACATGAATCATTGTGCCCGATCCCAAATTCCGCTGTATGAATACATATTACACCTCGAGTACCCAATCATTCCACGAAAGATATTCTAAAATTCCCCTGTTCCATCAAACAAACTCAGATATCAGCAGTCGATCTAGCAAGAAAGTGCTGCAATACTACCAAAGTATCATCAGTCTAATCACATTACCCTTCTTCCGAGACATATACTCTCGTCAAATCACTTCCATTTAGCAGTACCATTTCCTTGATTACCTGAGGCTACCTGTTGCCTAAGAATTTTATGAACTTCTTTTCAGAACTGAACTATAACTCATCTAGTCAAGAACTTTCATTGATCCCATTTGGAAGAAAATAATCACACATCCCATGCCTCGCATGCCGGTAGAAAGATATATATACATCTTCAAACCACGGTAAAACCCAACAAGGTCTCTCTCTCAATTCCATTTGCACAAGCTAAACTATCAGGACTGAATCCTCCTACCCAAACCAAGCTAAGCAAGTCGTTACAACTCAAGAGCTTTGCTGCACAGTACCTGTAAGGGCTCATTACCTTGAACATACAAAGAATTAATCATATCCTTACCATACCGATTCGGTCTACTATCAACCTATTCCATTTATCAAATTTCCCCTCTGATTCATCATCAACCTGATATTCCCTCTCTTTGTAGCACCACAATGCCTCCACCCAGGTTTACCACACGAGACTCGAACACATGACCACACTGTCTAAGACCTATAGGCCACTGAATACTCTCTCAAATGTTCCCAAAAATACCACATTCCAGAATACTTTACTTGAAGAACTTCGTGCGAATCTAAATTTGTTACCATTACCTTCCAGATATCGATACATAGGGTCCCATAATCAACATAAAAATACCATAAGTCTTGACCATTTTCCAATGAAAACACATTTTCTACCCACATACATAACCTTAAGACACCTGATTGTTACATGTAGAATCTTAAACACATTAAAACCATTCTCGAGAGTCATTCACTCTTATTCAAACTGCAAATTACCTGACTTAACGAACAGAACCACTCGTGATCTCATTCCAATACAAACAAACATTTTCCTTCTCTATACACTGAGCATTCTTTATCAGCAATACCTCAAGACATTCTATTATTTTCACACATCCCCAAAGCACCATATAAACTTTGTCAAAACTTTGCTTCACTCGTGCCATCCTCGGCTCAATTTCTGCAACCAGGACTGATCCGCCAGCATACCTCGAAACGGAACCAACATAGCATATAACCGTGCGATCAGCTAATCAATAGCAACCTCCCCAACTTGGCTCGAAGCCATATATCAGGACACACTCAATAACCCACAATACTTTTACTCTAATGATGCCACAATATCATAGCGAGATTGAACTCAAATCATCTACTAGTTTGTGAAAACACAGATCATCTGGTATTGTAATCCTCTACAAATCTCGCATTTACCCCCACATCAATTGAGTCCACTCTCTTAAGCGACCCGAATCTCAAATTTCAAGCTGTACCCTTCAATCACACTTGAGATCTTCTAACATACACATAAAGATCATACCACTTAAGAACACTCCGCAGGAGATAACCCACCTGCTTCACCTTAATTTAGGACTTCAGCATACCTTCCACCGTCATATACATTACACAGTCAATTTGGTCTTCTTGAGTCTGAACTCATACCGCCACACGTATTGCACTTTACTTTCCAACTAGGAGACGCGAAAATATTCTTCATGCGCCCATAACTCGGGCTACACATCAAATCACAATAGGAGACGAATCACTTAACGGTTCATCTATTATCTAGCAGACTTCTTCGTCACTACCAAGTCATATAAATACATCTCGCAGTACTAACCTACACGCCACATGGATATCCAATCGCCATTCTGGCTAATAAGGACAATATCGAACATATAAGTTCAAAACACTTGCTCACACAATCAGCACCTCAGTGCTTAAGCCATAGGCAAAGATCGGGCCTCAAGTCCTCCAGACTGGCCCAACATACTCACAACGATCACATCTTGCCCCTTGATCAAGGAATTGTAGGCCATCGAGGAACATATAATACTGAGCGCTCACGTGCGCATACAGACGTGTGTAAGGAATTTCAAGAGTTATATCACAAGCTGAATCAAGTATGCACGATAAGAATTCCAAGAATGTGAAGTTTTCCTAAAAGTTCTACAGCCTCTCGAGGATAAATACAAATGTCTCCGTACCGATCCGCGAGACTATACTAAACCTGCTCATGACTCGTGAGACCTAGTAACCTAGGCTCTGATACCAACTTGTCACAACCCAACTCCTAACCTGGTCGTGATGGCGCCTATCTTGAATACAAGGCCAGCCAACAGAACAATAATGCCTCATTCAAAATTATTAAACATAAATGATTGGATAAATACAACTTAATGACAATAATAATCGGTAGTTACAACCCAACACAACCCGACCGGGGTGTCACAAGTCACGAGCATCTAAAGAAGTCTGAACACAACTACAGGGCCAATAATATACATAATAAAATCTGAAATCAAAAGACGAAGTCCGGTGCCGCGTATGCTGGCGGTCACACTGCTCAACTACAGTAGTAATACCTTTAATCAGCTATTAACCCGCTACCGGGTGAACAATACCATCAACTGCACGCGAGGTACAGGGAGTAAAGTGAGTACTCCAACTCAATGAGTAATAAAAGTAAATAATAACTGAGCAGCAGAAATCATGTAAGGCACTACATCATGCTATATAGAATAGTGCAACCCTTTGAGAAATCAGTAAAAACCGTGAAATCCTTTAGAAAATATCTGGGCTCAGTTAAAACCTCTTTTGAAAATATCTTTTTCAACAGTTAAGCAGATGAATGCGAAACAGATAGTGCAAGTCAGCACATAAGTCAGCCCCTCGGGCACAACACTCCATTAACAAATAACACCAGGGTATCTGGTAAACAGTGCAAGAAGTAGCGTGGATGCCAATGAAATGAGAGTGTTGAATGTCATGACACGTAATACAAACAGGAACCAATGCATAAGTGCAATGCAATGCATATGACCGATGCAGCGTGCAGCCCGATCCGTCCATATTTAACGTCGACGGCGCTTACTGGGAGTGTGTACAGACTCCAGAGGGGCTCCTACAGCCCAAGCGCAATAATCAAGCCATCTCGTGGCATCAACCAGGCCCTCAGCCTCAATATCAATACAGTACCGCAGCGGCACGCAGCCCGAGCTAATCATATATCCAAAAATCACTATAACATTGCTGCGGTGTACAACCCAATCCATGCTCAATCCAGAAATGCATATAATCCACTTGGGCAATATTAAAATACAGTTCTCAGCTCAAAACGTCAATAATATGTTGTTTAAGTTTTCAAATCTTAGAAAAATGGCTGAGTTTGTAAATCAGTATTAAAACCCTAGACCGAGATCAAATACTATGCAAAATAATGCGAAAACAGTGATATCAATCCCTAAAGGATTTACATAGTTGGCACGAAGTTCAAACATGGCAATCAGCCCAAATTATGACGATAACAAGTAGTTTCAGTCAAATATGCGGTAAAAATAAACAACCGGGATGAACCAAGTCACAATCCCCAACGGTGCTCTACCCCACACTCATGTCCGGCGTGCAAGTCACCTTAATACAACACTATGATGTGGAAATCCGAGGTCTTAAACCCTCAGGATATCATTTACACGTATTACTCACCTCGAACAGGTGAAATCTCTAGCTCGCGACGCCCTTGCCCCTCAAATCGGCCTCCACGCGCGTCGAACCTATCCAAAATCAGAGCGAATACATCACAATATGCTAAGGAAACAATACCCAATCGAAAGCAATCAAAACATAGCAAAAATCTCGAAACTAGCAAAACCCGAGCCCCGGGCCCACTTCTCAAAAAATTATAAAATTCACATCACCGGATTCCTCATTTTCTCACGAGTTAATACATATCAACTTTACCAAAATCGGAGTCGATTTGGCCCTTCAAATTCCATTTTTACATTACCAAGTTCCAAGCCCTAGCCTTACTCACTTTTGATGAATTTCAACCAATTTCCATGTTAAATATATCATAATTTCATGTATTTAGGCCAAGGGACTTACCTCCAATCACACCTAGTCGAAATCCCCCTTCAATTTCGTCAAATAGCTCTCAAGCTCGCTTAAAAATGGTGGAAATAACATAAGCTTCGCGGAACAAAAATGAATATAAAACCCTTCTGGCTCCAGGGGTTTCCTCTTCTGCGGTCCCCATACCCGCTTCCGCTATACCGCTTATGCGGTTATTTTCCGCTTCTGCGGAATTTAATTAAAAGTCCAAGGCCGCTTCTGTAACATATTTTCCGCTTCTGTGGAACTCTATCTATAGATCAAAATCGCTTCTGCGATTACCCGTCCACTTCTGCGGACCCGCTGATGCGAAGAATGTTCCGATTCTGTGGAACTACCTTACCAAGCCATGGACCGCTTCTGCGTTGAAACCCTCCGCCTAAGCGTCTCTGCTTCTACGGTCGTAGACCCGCAGAAGCGAGAATACTAGTTGCAGCAACTCTTCAACAAAAATGCAAACTCCAAAACTCCCCGTTTAACCATCCGAACTCACCCCGAGGCCTCCGGGACCTCAACCAAAAGCACCAAAATATCTTAAAAAATTATCCAAACTTGTTCCAATAATCACAACACGTCAAACAACACTAAAATCATCAATTCTCATCGGATTCAAGCGTAAGTGCTTTGAAAACTTCCGAAACACGCATTCGATCAAAAGCCCAACCAAACGACGTCCGAATGACCTGAAAGTTTGAACGCACATCACAAATCACATATCGAAGCGACAGCAACTCTCGGAATTCCATTCCGACCTTCGGATCAAAATCTCACCTATCAACCGGAATTCGCCAAAATACTAACTTCGCCAATTCAAGCCTAATTCTACATCGGACCTCCAAAAATCAATTCCGATCACACTCCTAAGTCACAAATCACTTCCTGAAGCTAACTGAATCACCGGAAATCATATCCTAACCTTCTAACTCATAAGTCAACGTTCGGTTGACTTTTCCAAAACAAGCCTTCCTTAAAGAGACTAAGTGTCTCATTTTCTACCAAAACCAATCCAAATCAACTCTAACACACCAAACACTGATAATGAAACATGAAGAAGCATAAAATGGGGGAAACAAAGCGGTAACTCATAATACGACGGGTCGGGTCATCACATTCCTCACAATAAGCAAACAATAAACGGCATCACCCTTCGTGCTTTAACACTCTCCCTCACCCAAATAACAATCACAAACATGGGGCACGGGAATAAACAAAATAATAATAGAAATCCCGGTAAGGGAACAATATTTCAACAATTAAATCCCGGCAAGGATACAACATCAATAATCTCAACATCCCAATAAGGAAAGATAATCAACAAGCATCAATATCCCGGCAAGGGAACAATTTAATCATTCTTTCTCTTTATTTCACTTTTGTTTCATAACTCACTTTATCACTTGAGCCAATACTCCCCAATCATCTCATATGTTTTCACAATTGTAATATAATGTGAGCCAATGCTCCTCGATGTTCAAAGGACATAATTTCCTCCCACAAGATTTTCACAACAAATAGGAATCATCACTAAGTCATGAAAGATACAACGAAATCAAAATATTCGCAATATAAAGACTCACGGTCATGCTAGACACCAACGTATAGATACGCGTCACCATGTTTATACGTCATATTCCACAATTACCACATAGCAAATAGGACTCAACTCCTAATCCCTCAAGCTAAGGTTAGACCAAACACTTACCTCAAACTTCCACGACCCATAAATCCTCAATAACCGCCTTTCCTTTCGAATTCGGCTCCAATTCAATTGTATCTATACATAAATAACTTCAATACATCAATAAATGCTAAATAATGCGAACCCAATGCCTAATTATAGCTTTTCCATCATTTTTCCCAAAAACTCAAAATCCGACCCTGGGCTCGCTTGGTCAAAACACGAGGTTCAGACCAAAATCAAATCACACATTCACTCACGAGCCCGAATATATAATTTATTTTCAAATTTGACCCCAAAACGAGGTCGAAATCAAGAAAAATAAAAAAATCCTAACTCTGCCCAAATCCCTAATTCTCTACCATTAAAACCCTAAGATTATTGATAAAAGTTGATGAAAACAATAGATAATTGAAAGAAATCAGTTAATAAGTGCTTGCTTGTGATTTGAGAAGAAAACCTCTTGAGAAAATCTCTCTAGTCTTCTAATTTTTGAGAAAGTTTGAAAGAAAATCGTTGAAGTTATGTTTTTAAAAAGACTCACTGCCCGACTTCCGCATCTGCGGTTCAGGGGTCGCAACTGCATCACCGCACATGCAGAAAAGTGGGAGCTTCTGCAGAAATGGCTAGGCACCGCTGGGACCGCACCTGCAAAAAATGTCCCGCTTCTGCGGAACCGCATCTGCGGGGAAATATCTGCATATGCAAAGCAAGACCGCATCTGAGACCCAGTGTGCGCACTTGCGTGTCCGCATCTGTGGCCAAAGGACCGCAGATGCGGTTACACCAAAACTGGTGCAGCAGTAGTGTTTCTGCAATTTTTTTCTTAAGTCTAAAACTTCCAGAAGCACATCCGAAACATACCCGAGCCCTCGGGGCTCCTAACCAAATACACATACTAACTCAACAACATCATACGAACTTATCCATGCAATCAAATCGCGTAAATAGCATAAAAAATAATGAATCAAACCTCAAAATCATGAATTTTCCCAAAACTTCATCAGGTTTCAAATTTAGAACTTTAAGTCTGAAACACGTGAAACGACGTCCGATTTTAAGCAAACTTTACAGGAAGGACTTAAAACGTATATAAGACATGTATCGGGCGTCGGAACCAAAATACGGGCCCGGTATCATCGCTTTCTAATCAAATATCATTTCAGTTTTCCTTAACAATTTCAGAAAAATAATTTCTTTTAAAAATTTATTTCTCGAGCTCGGGACCTCGGAATTCGATTCCAGGCATACGCTCGAGTCCCCTATTTTCCTACGACCCTTTGGGACCGTCAAATCACGGGTCCGGGTCCATTTACCCAAAATATTGACTAAAGTCAAATGTATTCATTTTTACATCAAAAATTTAATATTTTTCACAGAATTTCACATTTAAGCTTTTCCGCTACGCGCTCGGACTGCGCACGCAAATCGAGGTGACTCTAAATGAGATTTTCAAGGCCTTGGAGATACATAACTCAATTAAAACAGGTGAAGGCCCATTTGGGTCGTCACAAATAGTCTATAATGATAATGAAATTGCGTGTAGTTGATGAATTCTGAAAGGACTATGTTAGTACTATTATGTTAATGCTAAATGTTAGACAATATCTTTTATATATATAATACTATAGTTTTTTTGACGTTTTATTTTTTAAAGAAGTAATTTCTTTTTATAAAAGTATAACAGTTGGTATGTCAATTAATTGTACAGATTTAATTTGTTGGGTGCCTTAAATATTTATGTTTTTTGGTTAGATTTCTTTAATGACAATTATTTTCATTCTTTGAGAATATTTATTTTTTAAGCTCCAAATAAAATAAAATAACCAAAAGGTATTGTTCAAATAATTCTCCCTCATTAGGATTAGTTTATCCAATATTTAGGATTTGAAGTTAACCAATATTATTCTTATATTTTTTGAATTATTATAGTAAATATGTGATATGATTTTTGCGAAAAAAGACCCGTGATGATGAGTATATTTTGTGAGATAATTAATTTACTCACAATTATATTGGCTAGTAAGAAAGAATAAGTTTTGCACATTTTGTTTGGTTTTTTCTCTCACATCAGCATGTTTGGTAGATATATCAGCCCAAGCTTGCAGCTTCATAAATTCAGCATATCTAGCGTATCAAACCTTGGATTAGTCTGGACATAACTTATGCATTATAAGAGTTTCTTTGAGATATGTATACTTTATATTTACTTTACTTAAATTCAAATAAGGGGGAAATTTATATTTAGGGCTTTACATAGTTAAGGAAGAATTTAATAGACAAATTTAGTTGGTTTTGAACTCCTAAATATTAGGTAAATAATTAAATTAATATCTCTAAATAAAAGAAAATAGTTAAATAACTATATATTTTAGTGTGAATTTTTTTTAAAGAGTAAAAAAGGCGAATGACATTTCCTTAAACGCATTCGTGCTTTTAGTATAGTATAGATAGATATAGATATATTTGTATTGATATAACCTGTAATTAATTAAATAACAGCTATCATTATGTCGTATCTGACGGACCCCACACAAGCACAGGTATACAACTAATTTGAAATGAGTTGGTACTTAGTATATATGTTAAGAGTAAATTAATTCAACAGTAAAAAATCGAAATTACTTCATGGGATGTATTTGAATGGTCAGATTACTTGTGAGACATATCTTAAATACTCCATATTATGTCGTGACATAAGACCTGGATGGGAGTCTTTTTATGATTTGTCTTTCAGAAATTTTGTACACGATTGATATAATTGCGCCTCGGTTCCAACTGAAGTTGGGGTCCCAAATAAAGTTGGGACACGAAGATTCATAGTGAATTGACAAGTTTTATGTTGGTTGTCATCCTATTACAATCTCCTTATTTTTACTTGAGATCGCCTGTAACGACTCGATCGGTCGTTTCGAGCTCTAGCGTGTCGTTCGACAGTTTGAGGCCATGAGCAGCTTCACTTTAGGTATTATGACTTGTACGCATAGTCGGAATTGAATTCCGGGAAGTTCGGAGTTGATTTGGAAAGAGAATTCTCATTTCGGAAGCTTTAAGTTGAAAGAATTGACTAAGACTGGATTTTTTAGTAAACAACCTCGGAATGGGGATTTGAAGGTTCCAGCAGGTTCGTATGATGATTTCGGACTTGGACGTATGCCCGAATCAGGTTTTGGGTGGCCCGGGAGCGTTTTGGCGCCTATTGTGGAAGTTAGCATTTTTGGAAGAATTTCATAAATTTGGGTTGAAGTGCATTTCAATTCTATCGATGTCCGTTTGAGATTCCGAGTCTGGGAATAGCTCCATATGGTGGTTCTGGTGTTGGGAGCACGATCGGAAGTGAATTCCGATAGGTCATTTTGGAGTCATTTGGCTAAAGATAGAAATTTGAAGGTTTTGAGAAGTTCGATCGGAAGTGGACTTTTTGATATCGAGTCGGCTTACAATTCCGAAAGTTGGAGTAGCTCCATAACGTCAAATATGACTTATGTGCAAAATTTGAGGTCAATCGTACGTGATTTGATAGATTTAGACATCCAAAATAGAAGTTTGAAATTCTAAAGTTCATTAGGCTCGAATTGGAATGCGATTCGTGATTTCGATATTTTTTGGTGTGATTTGAGGCCTCGAGCAGGTCCGCATTATGTTTTGGGACTGGTTGGAGTCCAGGAGGCCTCAGGTGGATTCCGGACGGTTAACGGATCAACTTTGGAATTTGAAGAAGAATTGAAACACCTAGTACTGGTGTAACCGCACTGGCGAGATTTTGACCGCATGTGTGGAGCCGCAGAAGTGGCCTTGGTGGTGCAAAAGCGGAAATGGCTATCTTGGCTAGGGGCGCAGGCGCGACGCAGCTTCCGCAGAAGCGGTCCTGGCTCTGCAGAACGGTTGTGGGCAAGTTAGCTAAGACCGCACCTGCGATGAAAATTTTTGCAAGTGCGAAGCCGCAGAAGCATCAGGTGGACCGCAGGTGCGAGAAGCGGGCTGGGCAGTGTGTTCTTTGAAAAGCGAGGGTTTTGGATTATTTTCACCATTTCTTCCTCCATGGGAGCCGATTTGGAGCAACTTGGGAGTGCGAATTTCACCACCAAGCTTTGAGATAAGTGGTTTATGCTAGTTTTGAGTTAAATACATTGATTATGTATAGATTTTAGCATGAAAATTGGTAGAACTTGCGGTTTGAGGGGAAAACCTAGAAAATTTGTATTTTTGGATTTTGATCACGATTTTAGGCATGAAATTGAGAGTACATTGTATATTTAAGTTCGTGAGATTATGGACAAACTTTATCTTCCAAATAATTTGGAATCCGGGCATGTGGGCCCGAGGGCAATATAATCAACTTTTTGATGGAGGTTAGAAATTATTATAAATTGAATTATTATGAGTAATTAAAAGTGTATTAATGTTTATATAATCATTGGCTAGTTTTGAAATGTTGTGCATCAATTTGAATCTTTGGAAGGACATGGAATGCCAACTATGAAACTTCTGGGCTAGGTACGTCTTCTTTCTAACCTTGTAAGAGGGAATTGTCCCCATAGGTGAGTTAATTGGTTATGTGCTCCTATTTGTGGGGGCTACATACGCACGAGGTGACGAGACTACATACGTAGCTACTATTATGCTTAAGTCTGGGTAGTCTAGGGTCCAAAAAACATGCTTTACTTATAAATATTTGCAACCTTATTGTCAATTTAAATGCTTAAAACACATCGAACTTTGTAGATAAATTTCTAAAAGGCTAGAAATTGTTTTCTGAACTTTAAAAGAGAAATTGCTTTTCCTTGAATAATTGCTCCCTGGTGGATTCTTGATTGACTGTTTATTGTATTTATTTATATTTGACCGCGACGCATGTATGATTTGCGAGCGGGGTAATAGATGCATCTATGGTTCGCACCATTCGACTCTTTAGCAGTGCACAGTTTAAATATTATTGGATCAGACAGTACGTCCTCGACATGATTTGCGCATGCTTGTATTGCTTGCCTTGATATTTCTAAATGAGGATATTGCTTTCCCGAATTGAGAATAATTATATAAATTATGAAAATGAATTGGAAAATTTCCTATGAATAAAAGAATTGTTTACTTGCTTCACTCTATTAAGTTACAGACATGTTCATAAAAATCCTTGATTTACTATATTATTCGTATATTATTATTGGACCACTAGCAAGTGTCGAAGTCGACCTCTCGTCTCTACTTCTTCGAGATTAGACGGGATACTTATTAAGTACATGTTATTTTTGTACTCATTCTACACTTGCTGTGCATTTTTGTTGCACATGTACATGTACGTTTAGTGGCCTAGTTTGGCGCAGCGGCGTAGTTGATACGGGAACTTAGATGAGCTACACTTCTCGAGACGATCCGCAGCCAGCAGAGTCACCTTCAGGGTATCGTATTTTATTTCTTTCTACTGTGCAATTTGTTTTCCGGATAGCTATCATATTACATTATTTCCTAAAAGGTGCTCATGCACTTGTGACACCGGGTTCCGCGAGGATTATGAGATTATTCAATATTAAGTTTGTTAAAGACATCATTTTTATTTCAGTGAATTTCATTATTCATTGGATAATGTATAAAAGAAATGATTTCAATAAATACCAAAATGAGAATTTAATTAACTTCTTAGTGGTGGCTTGCTGACAGTGTGTCCGGCGCCATCATGACCCTTAGTGGATTTTGGATCGTGACAACATGGTGTTAGAGCACGAGGTTCCCTTAGGTCTCACGAGTCATGAGCAAGTCTAGTAGTGTCTTGCGGATCAGTACGGAGATATCTGTACTTATCTTCGAGAGCTACAGGGGTGTTAGGATCACTTCCCTTCTTGATTTCCTCATCGTGCTATTTGATTCACTTTTAGACTTATGCCTTCATTTCCTTTCCATTCAATCTTATGTGATGCGAAGCGCTGGTCATGAATTGGCGAGTGAGTAATTTCAATGGTACTACGAATGTGGTGCGGGATGTTTCTCCCTGCGTAGTTATTTAAGCTATTGTCATCACCTTATGGAAGGATATTCTATCGTTTCAGCTCAGTGGTTGTACTTCTGAGAGCTTTGAGGCTAGGCACAAGTGGCAGAGGATGCTTATGAACGGTTGTCACGCAATATTTATGTGATGGTAGGGTGCTTGCCTACGTGTCGAGGCAGTGAATGAATTGAAGGGAGGTTTACTCAGTGCATGATTTGAAGATTTGGTATTTTATTTCCGGTGGAGGATGAGCAATCGGACTAAGAATGTTCAGATTGTGTTGATGGAATAACGAGAATTGGTATTTGCAAGTGTCATTACCCAAAATCCGCTAAGGGTCGTGATGACGCCGGACACTGCTATCAGGCAAGCCAACCAATAATACTTAATTAAATTCTTGTTTTGAATATTTTCGAAACCACTTCTTTTATGCGTTTAAACGATACGTGATAAATTCCAATGAATAAATGGTGAAACATTTGACAATTTTAAATTTCTGAATAAACCCATAGACATCCCCAGAACCTGGTGTCACAAGTGCATGAGCTATTTCTGATAAACAATACAATACAACATCCGTTCGGAATACAAATGGATAGAAAGTAAATACAATATACTGGAAGGGACTATACTAGCTGCGGGCCGCCTCGAGTAATGCAATTCACCTAGTCCCAGTATCATCCATGTTGCTACGCCTCGTAGGCCACTGGTAGTATGTGTGACTGTGCAATAAAAATGCACAGAAGTATAGTATGAGTACAAAAATAACATGTACTCAGTAAGTATCCCGCCTAATCTCGAAGAAGTAGAGACGAGATGGTCAACTTCGACACTTACTAGTGGTCCAATAATGATATATTATTAATGCAAATAATCATGGATTTATTAAGAATGACAGTAATTTCAAGTACGCCAAGAACAGGTGAAAGTTCCGTTATATATTAAAGGCCTCCGGATTCATAATCCATTACTTAACAATTATCTCAAGTCAGGGAGAGAAGATATCAATATCAATAAATTTCAAGGCAAGCAATACAAGCATGAGCAACTCATGCCGAGATTGTACGGCTCGATCCAACATAAATGTAAAATGTGCACTACTGAGGGTCAAACTGCACGAACCATAGATGCATCTATTACCCCGCTCGCATATCATACATGTGACACGGTCAACATTAAATAAACAAATATCACACTCGCGAATCATACATGCGACGCGAGCACACATAGATACACACAGTCAAACAACCAATTAAGAGTTTATCGGGAAATGCTTATTGCAATAAAAGCTAATTTTCTTTTAATGATTTAAGAAAAATGAAATTTAATCCTTTTTGAAATTCATTTACTGACTCGAAGTGATTTAAGCAATTCAAATGTCAATAAGATTACAAATATTCCAACTATAGTATGCTCTTGGGTCCTAGGTTACCCGGACTTCAACATAATAGTAGCTACGCACAGACTCTCATTACCTAATGCATACGTAGCCTCCACAAATAGGTGCACATAACCAATTATTTCACCTATGGGAAAAATTCCCTCTTACAAGGTTAGAAAGGAGACTCAACTCGCTCCGAAGATCCATAACTGGCATTCCACGCCTTTTCGAAAACTCAAATTTATGCACATCGCTCCAAAACTAGCCAATAGTTATGCAAATCCATTAATATACAATAAACTACTCATATTAATCCAATTTATAATGAAAAGTTGAAAAAATTGCCCATGTGCCCGGATTTTCAAAATTTTCGAAGAATAAGTTTACCCATAGCCTCATGAACTCAAATATATAATTTTCTCTTAATTCCATACCCAAAATTGTGGTAAAATTCCAAGAATATAAATTTCTAGGTCTTTCCACCAAAACCCCAAACTTTCTACAAATTTGAATGACCAAAGCCGAATATAATCATGTATTTAACTCAAAACTAACACAAATTACTTACCTCATGCTTGGGGGTGAAAATGGCACCTCAAAGATGCTCCAAATCGGCTCCAATGGAAGAAAATGGGGTTGAAATGAACCCAACCCCGATTTAAAAGAATCTCACTGCCTCCAGCATTTCCGCATCTGCGGTCAGGGGACCGCATCTACGGGCCCGCTTCTGCGAGAAGGCGACCGCATCTGCAAAATAGGGAGAGAAGGCTGGGACCGCTTCTGCGGTCTGGAGGCCGCATTTGCGGAGCCACATCTGCGGCTTGGTAGCCTCTTTTGAGGTTCCTGGCCTGGCTTGCCTGGGCTGCTTCTGCGATACAAGGACCGCATCTGCGGTCTCGCACCTGTGGTCCACCACCCGCAGGTGCGGTTATGACAGAAGCAGCAAACCTCAGCCATTCCGAAAATCCCATTTTCGATCCGGTTAACCACCCAGAATCTACCCGAGGTCCCCGGGCACCCAACCAGTCCCAAAATACGTTATGGACTTGCTCGAGGCCTCAAATCATATCAAACAACGCTAAAACCACGAATTGACCTCCAATACAAGCTTTATGAACTTTAGAATTTCAAACTTCTACTTTCGATGTTTAAACCTATCAAATCACGTTCGATTGACTTCAAATTTTGCACACAAGTCATGTTAGACATCACGGACCTACTCCAACATTCGGAATCAGATTCGACCCCGATATCAAAAAGTCCACTTCCGGTCAAACTTCTCAAAAACCTTCAAATTTCTATCTTTAGCCAAATTGCTCCAAAATGATCTACGGACCTCTAAATTCACTTCCGATCGCGCTCCCAACTCCAGAATCACCATACGGAGCTTCTCCCAGACTTGGAATCCCAAACAGACATCAATAACACTGAAATGCACTTCAATCCAAACTTATGAAATTTCTTCCAAAATGCTAACTTTCACAATAGGCGCCAAAATGCTCCCGAGTTATCCAAAACCCGAAACGGGCATACGCCCAAGTCCGAAATAATCATACGAACCTGCTGGAACCTTCGAATCCCAATTCTGAGGCCGTTTACTCAAAAATCCAATACTAGTTAATTCTTTCAATTTTAAGCTTTCGAAATGAGAATCCTCTTTCCAAATCAACTCTAAACTTCCCGAAATTCAATTCTGACCACGCGTACAAGTCATAATACCTGAAGCTGCTCATGGCCTCAGACTGCTGAACGACGCACTAGAGCTCAAAACGACCTGTCGGGTTGTTACATCCTCTCCCACTTAAACATACGTTCGTCCCCGAACGTGCTAGGAACTTTGCCGAGGTTGTATGGAATCACTACTTAATACCTCGTGCACCTACCACTGCTACCACAACTCAGTTGGGCACATCATCTCGATCAAATATAAGGATAACTTGTTTCATTTAGGCAAATAAGCCTTGCAGCCTAGTTTGAACATCCAAAATTCTTTGCCAGGCCTGTTTCCAACATACGCTCATCATATAAATCACTACACGCAGTACCAAGACTTGACTGCATACCTTAGCTGAATTCACACCTTGAACCATTTTGCACCGCATGACATACATAGGTCTTGTTCTAACTCTTACAATACTGACACGATGGATGAGATGTGTAGAAATTCATAACCACTGCTGAAACAACAATTCATTGGATCTATACTCCTGGCAGGAACTATCACCTCATTCTAAACCAAACAATGGACTTAGCTCCTTAATATGCTTCATATAATCATATTGCACTAATCTCGAATTCAATGATCCCGTCTCACCCAGTACGAAATGCTTAGGCAGTAAGCCACCCCGACATGACCAAAAGTCTCATATTGTGCTACAATGTACCAATAGGCTACCATATCGAACGTGATACAAAAGAAAGCAAACTTTGAGAAGGAAATTCAATTACACCGCTCGCGAATCATACAAGCGACGCGGTCAACTTAATTAATAAAACACATAAAAATTGATACGGGGAACTGTACTCAACATCACACCGCTGCGGCGCATAACTCGATCCAAACATTAGAACCATGAAGGCGTGCCGCTCGATCTACCCATAAAACTCTCATAAGGAGATACGTACCGAGCTAGATTGCTCCTTTCAATAAAATACCGAATATCGGTCACAGGCACACTGGGTGCATAATTCCATCCCTGGGGAGACATATAGCGCCATAAGCTACAACACTCAAGCACAACTAAGGTGCGATATACGATCTTGATCTCAAAAGCCATCCTGCTCATATAACATCATCTCTATGTAGAGCCGCAACACATAAGAAATTCACCAAGTCGTCTCACAACTCATACGGTGCAATATATCATCACATGATATAGCTGACGATGAAATAACACCCCGACTACTCTTCTATAAGGAGCGTTTTGTTGAAATGAACACATCTGGCCTGATATAGAGCCCATATTCACATTTAAATCCATGCACCGACCTCTAGTCGATCCTGATCGTACCATACTAGGCCAATAACCCTTCAAAGGTCCGTACTAACTTCCCTTTTCTCATAACACACAAGAACAACCATCACAACCAGAGTAATACCCCACAGTCAACAACCCAATAAACCGAGTGCCCTCTAGGCATGGATTCTCAATTTAACGATATCACTGTAATCTTCACACTTGGTTTAACTCTTCAATCAATCAAGTGACTACATGCCACACTTATACAACCTTCCCGTGGGTCACGCTCTCACAACCTTCCGTAGCAGATAATAGGTTTTTACCTCCAAACCACTGGCCACACTAACACTGAAACGCGATCAAGAATCCTTAACCAGGATACAAAGCCTCTCTCACAAAACACCGATCTCAGGTGACGCTGAATAAAATACCAACTTACCTTAAACATCAAAACTCCTTTCCTACTCATCCGAGCTCGTGACATCTTTGTCAACACCGAACTGCAACCTTGATCTTCACATTAGATTCCATACTACTCACTGCACCCAACATGCCAATATATGATAGAACACGCTTTTTCGTCATAACTTTGGAACCACTAATAGAATAACACTTCACCATATAAAAACCCTTCACTTAACTCCCTTCAGAAGAACCATATCAACACATAGGTTAATTTTTATAACCGTAGAATATGCAAATCTCTAACTAGTGGTCTAAGCCACCACAGCCCTTTCGGGGCCCACCTCCACTTAACAGGCCAAAATAGTAGAATACTTTCTAAATAACATCAATTACGGCGGTCGACAAGCCTCGCACGCACCGTCACAATTCGCTTGCATAACTTGATCCCGATGAAAGAACTGATCACTACCAGCAACATGCCAATTCGTCTATGGCTAACCAATCCTTCTTCTTCTAATTCATCCTTAATTGCCATGGAAACAATGATAACTCCATTCAACACTTAACACACTCCATCCGCACTTATCTCGAGTGACCTTGAATCACGAGACCATGCTGTCTCAAATCCCACAAACCATTTCGTACCTCCCAATTGCTACATCACAAATCAAAACATCATAGAACATTATATGCCTCTTCTCATAGGCTGCTACCAAGCTTGATTCTTCACTATACCTATAGGTTCAAAATCATTAGGCACCCCTTGAATCCACTAGGGCCATTGCTGAGAGCCGCCCGCTCTGACTTGGCCGAATATAATCAACTCCATGATTCTTCTAGCACAAGCATACCCTCTCGATGGAGCACCCGACAGAATCACTTCCCTTAAAACCCACACTTATACGAGGCATGAATCTTGAAGCCTTCCCCAAGTCTGAACATGAGGCAATAAGGCCAACCGTAGCACACCTTGATCAATTCCCTTGCTCGAATTACCACTTATGTGCCTCTTCCTATTGCGGACGTATCCCATTAATATGCTAATAACCAGAAACCTCGCAAGTAGTTAACCATGCAACCCAATCATAGTCGGTGGGACTCTCCCACTTAGCTCGAAGCCACTATTACACAACTTTGGAATTCACCGGGATTCTTAATCTCTTATTGGCATAACCTTGTGCAATCAATCATCAAAATTCTCAGAATCTTTCTATAAAACCCCTCTTATACTCTGATCATCAACCACATTCGCACGACCGATCTCTTTGCTGTAAAACCAATAAAATTCTTTGCAGAAGCCTCGCCAACCACGCGACCCGCTAACCTGCTCATAGGGAATAACCCACATGTGGAAATCACTTCCCGACGTCTTCCAACGTTCCTGTACAGGGTACAATCACTACGACATCAATAACCCATCCCTAGTCCGAGCTCACTTTCTAACTGCACAAGTCCATTTACCCCTTGTGGACATCAATTAAATGTGCAGCAACATCCCTCCAATTCAAAGTTATGTTGTATCCTTCTTCAGTTCAAGCAGCTCCTTCCCGCTATATCAAATCTCTTGTCGCATAATGGCCCATACATCAAATTAAATCTGTAGACCCCAATCGCCAATCACTAAAATTCTCAAATCATTACAAACTTTCCTTAAGGTGCATAGTCATCCTACCTCAATGCCCATATCCAACTCTGCCACTCTCCCACTTTGCTAGAACTCATCCCTTTAATCGACTACTCGACATTTGCTTCTTATGCTTGGCCTTCTAGAAATTTTAGCCACCGGTTGACACTTTTCACATGTCTTTCTCATCCTTTGCTACTCAATTGTTGCCTTAAATAAAATCTATCTTCGTAGAACTTGTACCCACCATCGCTACTAACTTTAAACCTTTCTGAGGATCATCTTTCTCGAGCCGCCGACATTAGAAACATCGATTCAATCCTGAACCACCACACCCCGCGATCTCTAACCATCGCTTCTTCAATACTGACCCATATTAACCTACTCCAAAAGAGAATTGCAGAAGACCATAACATTGGCGAACTTAAAACACACAATTGAGGACGAGGACACTACATTGCAGATGAAGATTCCACCACGCTCGAAAACACCAAGCCTCTTTACCCATCAACCCAAACTAGAATACTCTCAGCCCGATTGTCTTTCCCCTGCCAGGAATAAAATACTGAATCTCTAAATCATGTACTGAGTAAACCTCCCTTCAAGTCATTCACTGCCCCGACAAGTAGGCAAATATCCTACCATCATATCAATATTGTGGAAAAATCGTTCATAAGCATCATGGAAACTTGTGACTAGCCTCAGAGCTCTCAGAAGCACCACTACCGAGCCGAAATGATAGAAGAATCCCTTCACAAGGCGAGGACAATAGCCTAACCAACTATACTGAGAAAAACAACCCGCACCACATCTGTAGTAACATTACAATTCTTTAACTCTCGATTTATAACAAGTGCTTCACGTCGCGTAAGATTAAGTAGGAAAGAAAACAAAGGCATAAGCCTCAAGGGATCAAACTACACGATGTGGAATCAAGAAGGGAAGTACTCATCACAGCCCTATAGCCTCCCAAAGATAAGTACAGAAGTCTCCGTACCGATCTGCGAAACTCTACTAGACTTGCTCATGACTCATGAGACCTAAGGGAACCTAGTACTCTGATACCATATTGTCACGACCCAAAATCCACTAAGGGTTGTGATGGCGTCGGGCACCATGTCAAGCAAGCCAACCAATAATACTTAATTAAATTCTCGTTTTAAATATTTTTGAAACCACTTCTTTTATGCGTTTAAACAATACATGATAAATTCCACTAAATAAATGATGAAACATTTGACAATTTTGAATTTCTGAATAAACCCATAGACATCCCCAGAACCTGGTGTCACAAGTGCATGAGCTATTTCTAAGAAACAATACAATACAACATCCGTCCGGAATACAAATGGACTGTGAGTAAATATAATATACTCGAAGGGACTACACTAGCTGCAGGCCGCCTCGAGTAATGCAACATACCTAGTCCCAGTATCATCCATGCCGCTACTCCTCGTAGGCCACTGGTAGTGCATGTGCATGTGTAATAAAAATGCATAGAAGTGTGGTATGAGTACAAAACAATGTGTACTCAGTAATTATCCCGCCTAATCTCGAAGAAGTAGAGACAAGATGGTCGACTTCGACACATACTAGTGGTCCAATATTGATATATTATTAATGCGAATAATCATGGATTTATTAAGAATGATAGTAATTTCAAGTACGTCACGAATAGGTGAAAGTTCCTTTTTATATTAAAGGCCTCCGGATTCGTAATCTATTAAACAATTATCTCAAGTTGGGGAGAGTAGATATCAATATCAATAAATCTCAAGGCAAGCAATAAAAGCATGCACAGCTCATGCCGAGGTTGTACGGCCCGATCCAACATAAATGTAAAATGTGCACTGCCGAGGGTCGAACGGCACGAACCATAGATGCATCTATTACCCCGCTCGCGTATCGCACATGAGATGCGGTCAACATTAAATAAACAATATCCCGCTCACAAATCATACATGCGATGCGAGCATACATAGATACACACAGTCAAACAGTCAATTAAGAGTTTATTGAGAAATGTTAATTCCAATAAAAGCCAATTTTCTTTTAACGATTTAAGAAAAAAGAATTTTATTCCTTTTTTAAGTTCACTTACTGATTCGATGTGATTTAAGCAATTCAAATGTCAATAAGATTACAGATATTCCAAGTATAGCATGATTTTGGGTCCTAGGCTACCCGGACTTAAACATAATAGTAGCTACGCACGGTCTTTCGTTACCTTGTGCGTACGTATCCCCCACAAATAGGAGCACATAACCAATTATTTTACCTATGGGGACAATTCCCTCTTACACGGTTAGAAAGGAAACTCACCTCGCTCCGAAGATCCATAACCGGCATTCCACGCCTTTTTGAAAACTCACACAATGCTCCAAAACTAGCCAATAGTTATGCAAATCCATTAATATACGATAAACTACTCATATTAATCCAATTTACAACAACTCCTATCCCCGATCAGAAAGTTGACAAAAATGCCCTCACGCCCACGTGCCCGGATTTCCAAAATATTTGAAGAATAAGTTTACCCATAGCCTCATAAACTAAAATATATAATTTTCTCTTAATTCCATACCCAAAATCGTGGTGAAATTCCAAGAATATAAATTTCTAGGTCTTTCCACCAAAACCCCAAGTTTTCTACAAATTTCAGTGACCAAAGCCAAATAATAACCATGTATTTAACTCAAAACTAACACAAATTACTTACATCATGCTTGGTGGTGAAAATGGCACCTCAAAGTTGCTCCAAAATCGGCTCCAATGGAAAAAAATAGGGTTGAAATAAACCCAAACCCTGATTTAAAAGAACCTCACTGCCTCCAGTATTTCTGCATCTACGGTTAGGAAACCGCATCTGCGGTCCCGCTTCTCCGAGAAGGCGACCGCATCTGCAAAATGGGGAGAGAAGGTTGGGACCACTTCTGTGGTATGGAGGCTGCATTTGCGGAGCCACTTTTGTGGTTCCTGGCCTAGCTTTCCTTGGCCGCTTCTGCGATACAAGGACTGCATCTTCGGTCTCGCACCTGCAGTCCACGAACCGCAAGTCCATTTATGACAGAAGCAGCAAACTTCAGCCCTTCCAAAAATCCTATTTTCGATCCGTTAACCACCCGGAATCCACCCGAGGCCCCCAACCAATCCCAAAATACATTATGGACTTACTCAAGGCCTCAAATCATATCAAACAACGCTAAAACCACGAATCGAACTCCAATCCAAGCTTTATGAACTTTAGAATTTCAAACTTCTACTTTCGATGTTTAAACCTATCAAATCACGTCCGATTGACTTCAAATTTTGCACACAAGTCATATTCCATATCATGGACCTACTTCAACTTCCGAGATCAGATTCCGACCCCGATATCAAAAATTCTACTTCCCGTCAAACTTCTCAAAAACATTCAAATTTCTATCTTTAGCCAAATGGCTCCAAAATGACCTACGGACCTTCGAATCCACTTCCGATCGTGGTCCCAACTCCTGAATCACCATATGGAGCTTCTCCTAGACTCGGAATCCCAAACGGACATCGATAACACTGAAATGCACTTCAAGCCAAACTTATGAAATTTCTTCCCAAATGCTAACTTCTACAATAGGTGCCAAAACGCTCCCGGGTTATCCAAAACCTAAGCTGGGCATACGTCTAAGTCTGAAATTATCATATGAACCTGTTAGAACCTTCGGATCCTAATTCCGAGGTCGTTTACTCAAAAATCCAATCCTAGTTAATTCTTTCACCTTTAAGCTTTTGAAATGAGAATTCTCTTTCCAAATCAACTCTGAACTTCCCAAAATTCAATTTTGACCACGCGTACAAGTCATAGTACCTGAAATAAAGCTACTCATAGCCTCATATTGAGATGCGCTAGAGCTCAAAACGACCGGTCGATTCGTTACAGCGAGCGTGGTGGAATTTTCATCTGTGATAAGGTGTCGTTGTCCTTGTTGAATGTACTAAGTTCGCCAGTGTTATGATCTTCTACAATTCGCCTTTAGGACAGGATATTCTGAGATAGTAATGGAGAAGTGGTTGTCAGAGATCGTGGGGCGCGATGGTTCGGGATTGATCAATGTTTCTAATGTTGATGGCTCGGGAAAGATTTTCTTTGGAAGGGTTCAGAGTTAATAGCAGTCGGTTGGTTCAAGTTCTACCAAGATAGATTTTGATCTAAGGCATCAGTTAAGCAGCCAATGATGAGGAAGGGCGCGTGGGAAGTGTCATGCTGTGGTTAAATTTCTATAAGGCCAGGGTTAGGAAGCGGAAATTGCGTAGTTGCTTAAAGAAGAGGGGTTTGGACAAAGTGGGAGAGTGGCAGAGAAGCATATGGGTTCAGTGGCAGGATAACTGCACACCTTGAGGAAACGTTTAGAGTGATTTGGGAATATTGGTGGATGACGATTAGGTCCACGGGCTTAATTTGAAATATTGGCTATTATACGGTGGGAGAGTGGATGCTACAGAAAGGGAGTTGCTTGATACGTAAAAAGGATGCAATATAACTTGAAATTGGAGGATATTGTTGTTGATACCCAATTTTTCCCTATGTATTTTTATACGCAAAATGCTTTCAAAATAACATGTACAATTCTATATAAGCATTCCCAAGTGTTTTGGTATTTTTCTTAATTTTTAAAAGATTTTTTTAATTAATTTATTGTCCATTTTAGTAGTACAATATCAGTAATTATTCTCAAAAAATATCAATTTTGTTAAATAATTTATTTTATTCCCACCTTTATACCAAAATACAGTTAAGGTGATTTTTGTACATTTTTATAAATTATCTGGTATTTAAAAGTCTAAATTGCCTATAATTGCAATTTTAGCCTATTTTAAGTTTAATAGCATTTCAACTATAAAAATGGGTTCCAGTATTTTTAAATTATTATTTATATATTATTTACTGTCTTAGTACTTTTAATTTACTTTTAAAATCATCTTTACTATTTTTTTATAAATAAAAAGGAAAAACTGTCTATTTAACATATAGCCCCCATTTTATTTCAATTAAAGCCTACTCACATTTCAATTTTAACCCTAATTACCCAGTCCTAATTAGACCAACCAAATTTCATTTTACCCGACCCTGACCCAATTTATTAACCCACTCGGTTCCTATTATTAATCCAGGCCATTGATCATTTTGATCAACGACCACAATTCCTCCTTACCATTTTAACCTCAAACGACCTATCCTAATCCATCATTTCATTTTGATAATCGCCTTTGAATCCCATTGTCTCTCAAACTCTCTCGAAGGTTCTTCAAACCCTAATCGTCTCCAACCCTTTTTCCACCATACTTTCACCGGGATCCATGGCTTCTCAGGCCATGGATGGTCTGTACTCACCCCTCTTCACCATTAGACCATGTTTGTTTGAAGCTTTGAGGTCTGACCTTGATGGTTCTCCTCCAGAACTTATTAAATCTATGGTTCTATGGCCTCTCCGGCCCTTGCTCCGGCATATTCAAGCCTCAAGAGCATGATTCTCCCTCATCCGACTCGGGATCGGACATTCTTCCAAGACTTTCTCATTTCTAGGGTTTTGCCAAAACCCTAAGCTACCTCGAGGTTTTT
This sequence comes from Nicotiana glauca, assembly GCA_026770625.1. Taxonomy (NCBI): domain Eukaryota; kingdom Viridiplantae; phylum Streptophyta; class Magnoliopsida; order Solanales; family Solanaceae; genus Nicotiana; species Nicotiana glauca. The sequence goes on from MU778529.1 coordinate 42,449, forward strand.
CTCTATTGTTTTCTTAGATCTATTATGTATTTGTAATTTACTCGACCTTTAAAGTGTTTCCCCCAAATTTTCTTTTCAAAATCGTTTGTTTTCGATTTAGGGTTTCTGAAGGTTTCTCAAAACATCTTTCTGATTCTTCCTGTTCTTTATTTATGTGTGTTTGTCCATATTATGCTCTTATATTTTCTTCTCTACCATACATGTGTTTGCTCTTTTGTTTTCTCTATCTATTATACATGATTCTTCCATGCCTTTGTATTTTACTATGCCTCTAGACTAGGCTCGCATGATTATCTTTGTTATATTTTTCTACATGATTTATATTGTATGTGTTTCCTACTGAGTTCTTTAATTTTGTTTGCTTTACTGGACTTTGTTAGAGTTTTTTCTAAGCATGTTTCATCTACTGTTGCTTAAGTTTACACAACCTCTCTTTTCTTGTGAACTTACTTAAGTTTCGACTTTTCTAAAACATGCTCCTTTATGCTCTTAAATCAGTTTTCTTTCTTTTTGTTTCAAACCTGCTATCATGTCTGTTTTGTTTCTCATGAGGCTCTGAAACAAACGTTTGAGTTTGTTTCAATGGCTTTCCTTCTCATCTCTATATCTGATTTGATTCGTAAACCTAGGATTTTGGGATTTCTGTAACGACCCGACCCGTCGTTACGGAAGTTACAGCCCCGTTTTCCCCGTTTTATGCTTTTATATGTTTCATTATATGTGTTTGGAGAATTTGAAGTAATTAGGATAGAGTTCGGTTAGAAATGAGACAATTTGTCTCTTTATGAGAAGCTTAGTTTGGAAAAGTCAACTGAATGTTGACTTATGAGTTAAAAGACTCGGAATGGATTTTCGATGATTCGACTAGTTCTGGGGGATGATTTGTGACTTAGGAGCACAATCGGAATTTAATTTGGAGGTCCGGTGTAGAAATAGACTTGAATTGGCTAAGGTTGGATTTTGGCGAATTCCGGTTGATAGGTGAGATTTTGATCCGAGGGTCAGAATGTAATTCCAAAAGTTGCAGTAGCTTTGTTAGGTGATTTTGGATATGTCTGCAAATTTTCAGGTCATTCGAACATCGTTTGTTTGGGTTTTTGATTGAATGCGCATTTTCGAAGTTTTAGTTTAACTTAGGCTTGAATCTGTGGTAATTCGATGATTTCGATGTTTATGATAGTGTTTTTATGTTACGAGCAAGTTTGAATAAGGTGTTGGGATGTGTTGGTGTTTTTGGTTGAGGTCCCGGGGGCCTCGGGGTGATTTCAGATGGTTAAACGGGAATTTTTGAAGTTTGCAGCAGGTCTGTTATTGAAGCTCCAGGAATTTCCGCATCTGCAGAAAAAGGACCGCAGGAGCAGTTCCGCAGATGCGGCAGGTCAATCGTAGAAGCGGTTTTCAACGCATTGAAGATCTATGAGTCTAGTTTTCAACGCATTAAACCGTTCGTCGATACGATCTCGGAGTAGAGAGATATTCG
>MU778531.1:0-46716 GCA_026770625.1 Nicotiana glauca
ATAATATATAAGTGGTCGGCGTGCCACACGATCCCATTTCATAATATATAAGTGGTCGGCGTGCCACACGATCCCTTTTCTTTTAACACAATACACAAAATAATCCCGGCAAGGGAACAAGATAATATAATGAACTATTTCGGCAAGGGAGATCCAGCTATAACCAAACTTATTCAATTTCTACTTAGCATATTTAAATCAACGCTCAGTCTCAACAATTACCGGCTCAGTGTTTAAAGATTTCCAAATAAGTCCTCATAAACAACAATTAAGAATTCGATAATTTAGCAATTCAGGACTCACGGTCATGCTCGACACCAGTGTATAGATACTCGTCACCATGCCTATACACCGTACTCAACATTTAGCAATTAGCAATTAATATTCTAATCCTATTCCCTCAAGCCAAAGTTAGATCAAACACTTACCTCGGATGATCCAAAGAATAGCAATCACTCTTCAAATATCGCCTTTCCTCTACAATCCGACTCCGAAACAACGATATCTAAGCATAATTAATTCAATAGTATCAATAAAAACTCAATGGCAACATCCCATAGCCTAGATATGTATTTCCTAGCATTCTTCCAAAAATACCAAAATTCGACACCAGGCCCACATGGTCCAAACATGAGGCTCGGACCAAAACCTAGTCACCCATAAACCCACGAGTTCAAATATATATTTTTTTAAAGATTCGACCCCAAATTGAGGTTGAATCACCCAAAATCCCCAAAAACCCTAACCCTACCCAAAAGCCCCTAATTTCTACCTTGATTTCATGATTTGGACTTAGAAACTTGCTAATTAATGAAGGAAAAGTGAAGGAAATGAGTGGGGAATTACTTACCCAGGTGACCTTGGAGAATGGGAGCTTTAATGGCTTCCTAAAGCTTGGGAGATAAGAGAGCTCGTGAGAAATTTTGTGAAAACCCCGTGTGTACTGTTCAAGAAATTAAAAAATAACTGGGCTAAATTGCCCTTCGCGTTCGCGGGAAGAGGGTCGCGTTCGTGAAGGGTAATCTGGGTAGGGCATCACGTTCGTGATAGGGTCAATGCGAACGCGTAGAGGAAAAATGTTGGGGGTCCAAGATTGGCGTACGCGAACGCGTATTAAGGGACGAGAACACGATAGAGGACACAATAAATCATCGCGATCGTGATGGCCAGAACGCGAACGCGAACGCGAACGCGAAGAAGGGTAATACTGGGGCCTGAATTTGGCTTACACGTTCGCGAGGGTCAAGATGCGAACGCGAAGGGGAAAGGCACAGAACTACGCGAACGCGAACCTAGTGATGTGAACGCGATGAAGAAAACCCCTGTGCAAAAATTGCAGAAAATCTGCTAACTTCTGAAGTCCAAAACCACCCCGAACACCTCCGAAAACACACCTGAGCCCTCGGAGCTCCCAACCAATCACACACACTAACTCAACAACATCCTACAAACTTATCCGTGTGATCAAATCGCCAAAATAACATCAACATCAATGAATTAAGCCTCAAAATCATCATTTTCATTTCAAACTTCATAAACTTCCAACTTAGCTATTTAGGTCCGAAACACGTCAAATGACGTCCGATTTCGACCAAACTTTACAGGAAGCGCTTAACACATATTTAAGACTTGTACCGGGTGTCAGAATCAAAATACGAGCCCGATACCATTACTTTTTGATCAAATTTCATTTTAATTTTCCTTAAATATTTTCAAAAAATAATTTCATGTAAAAATTCATTCCTCGGGCCTGGGACCCCGGAATTCAATTTCGGGCATACGCCCAAGTCCCATATTTTTCTACGGACCCTACGGGACCATCAAATCACAAGTCCGGGTCCGTTCACCAAAAATGTTGACCGAAGTCAACTTTAACCATATTAATATCAAAATTCATCATTTTTCACACAGAATTCATATTTAAGCCTTCCGGCTACACGCCCGACTGTGCACGGAAATCGAGGCAAATAAAAGTGAGGTTTTTAAGGGCTCGAAAGCACGGAACGAATGAGGAAACAGGTGATGACCCTTTGGGTCGTCGCACTAAGGGACCACCGAACATTTTCGATAAAGATTACCTTGCTTTAAACAATATCGAGCAGCCTTTTTTCGAAGCGCATGAGCTTTCTTCTTGTCTTCAGGGATGGTACCATACTGCAAAAAAATGAGAATCTCGTTTCTCCAATCATAGGCTAAGTTATTGAAATTTACCTCATTTTTATCTAGATCGAGTACTGAATGAAACAAATGAATTATAGAAGCATTTTCATTACTCGCCACGTCTGCTGCAGATGCGATATTGGCTAAGGAATCTGCCTCTACATTTTTTTTTCTTGGTATCTGCATAACTTTCCAGGTTTGAAATTGTCTAAGCAAATCCCGTACCTTTTCTAAATATTGCTGCATTCATGCCTCCCTGGCTGTATAAGTCCCCAGCATTTGATTAACCTCGAGTTGTGAATCGCTTTTGATGTCAATCTGATCAATGCCAAGCTCACGTGCCAATTCTAAACCTGCAATTACTGCTTCATACTCTACCTCATTTTTAGGTATAGGATGACATTTTATGGCTTGTTTAATGATTTCACCCGTAGGTGGTACCAAAATAATTCCTAAACCTTCTCCTTTTACAATGGACGAGCCATCAGTAAATGAGGTCCAAATTCCCGGATTAGACCTGTTAAACACTTTTAGTTCTTTTTTAGTTTCTAATTGTACCCCATGGCTAAAATAAACTAAAAAATCTGCTAATACCTGAGATTTTATTGCGGTTCTGGGCTGGTATGTGATATCATATTCACTTAATTCTATAGCCCATTTGGCTAACCTACCTGGTAGCTTATGCTTGCATAATATATTGTGCAACGGATAAGCAGTTATTACTGAAATAGGGTGACATTGAAAATAAGGTCTTAGTTTTCTAGATGCCATGATTAGTGCAAGTGCAAGCTTTTCTAATTGGGGGATACCACGTCTCCGCATCTAATAAAGATTTGCTAACATAATAAATTAAAGATTGCTAACCTTGGTCTTCATGAACTAAAACATCACTCACCGCCACTTCTGATACGGCCAGATAGATTAGCAATCTTTCTCTGGTCTTTGGTTTCGCGAGCAACAGCGGATTTGAAAGTTATATCTTCAGGTTTTTGAGTGCCTGTTGACAATCCTCAGTACATTAGAACTGATCTTGTTTTTTAAGAGCTGAAAAGAATTTAAAATATTTTTCTGATGATTTGGAAATAAATCTTCCCAAAACTGCAATTCTCCCCGTTAGTCTTTGCACATTTTTCTTATTTGTAAGCATGTTAGGAATCTCTTCAATGGCTTTAATTTGTACGGGATTTACTTCAATACCACGGTTAGAAACAGGAAAATCCAAAAACTTACCGTATGAAACACCAAATGCACATTTCTCGGGATTTAGTTTCATATTGAATTTTCATAAAATCTGAAATGTATCAGTTAAATGAGATATATGATCTCTTGATTGCTGAGATTTGACAAGCATATCATCTATATTGACTTTCATAGTTTTCCCCAAAAGTTCTTGAAACATTTTGGTAACCAATCTCTGGTATATGGCACCAGCATTTTTGAGACCAAAGGGCATTACTTTATAAAAGTAAGTCCCTCTGTCTGTTATAAATGAAGTTTTCTCTTCTTCTAAGGGATCCATTTATCCAGAATATGCATCTAAAAAGCTTAACAATTCATGTCCTGCAGTGGAAAACAATTAATTGATCGATATGCGGAAATGGAAAAGAATCTTTAGGACAAGCTTTGTTAAGGTCTGTGTAATGTACACAAACTCGCCATTTTTTATTCTTTTTTGGCACCACAACAGTATTAGCTAACCAATCAGGATACTTTACCTCGCGGATAGACCTAATTTTTAATAGTTTTTGAACCTCATCTTGAATTACCTGATTCTTGAAAGTCCCCTTTTGTTTGATGGGCTGATATGATGGATCTTCATTTAACTTGTGAGTCATTATTTCCGGTGAAATTCATGTCATATCTGAATGGGACCTGTTGATACCCAATTTTTCCCTATATATTTCTATACTCAAAATATTCTTAAAATAGCATTTACATGCATATACAAGCATGGCCAAGAATTTTGGTATTTTTTCCAATTTTTAAAGCCTTTTAAAATTAGTTTATTGTCTGTTTTAGTAGTACAAAATCCAATAATCATTCCCAAAATTATCATTTTGGTGAGTAATTTATTTCCATCCTCATATTTACACAAAAATATAATTAATGTGATTTTTTCATATTTTTACAAATTTATTTGATATTTTTTAAGCTAAATTGCATAAAATTACAATTATAGCCTATATTACGATTAATAGCGTTTTATAATTATAAAATTATTTCCAGTATTTTTATATTAACGTTTATATATTATTAATTAGTTTAGTGATTTTAATTTTTTTTAAAATTATTTTAACTATTTTAATTAAATTAAAAAGGGAGAATTTGGCTATTTAATATATAGCCCATTACCATTTCAATTTTAGCCAAATCAAACCCCCAATTTCCCAGCCCAATTTTGATTTAAACCCGACCCATATCCCTTTTAACCTAAGCCCAAACCGGATCCCCCACCTACCATGTTCAATCTGGACCGTTGATCATTCAGATCAACGGTGCACATTCACCCTTCCATAATTAAACTCAGACGACCCCCTAACCTAATTCATTTCCCACCAACCTGCCGCCCTTGAATCCCCTTCCTCTCCAATCCTCTCTGCAACCTCGTTCAAGCCCTATCCACCGCCGCCCAAACTAACCCTAATCTCATTCGATTCTCACCGGAATCCATGGCTTCGCAGGCCATGGAAACCTTATACTCACCTCCTACTGCTCCTATGAGCCTGATACTTGAAGGATCGAAGGCAGAATTTGAGGGTCTTCACTCAGACCTTCACCGACTCGAGGTTTCCGGCCTTCCTCCGGCATATCCTAGTCTCCTGAGTCTGATTCCGACTTTATCCGACTTAGATCGAATCTTTTTAAAGCCTTTCTCACTCTAGGGTTCTTCTGAAACCCTAACTATTCAAGGTTTTTCTCCGATTATTTTTAGATCCGTTATGTATCTATGCTATGAACGACTTTTTTTAAACGATTTCCCTAAATTTTCCTTTGAAAATTGCTTTCAAAACCCTTCTTTTCCGATTTAGGGTTTTTGGAAAGTGTTCAAGTGTTTTTACGATTTTTCCTTCTTTATTATTTGTATTTTTTCTCTTATTGTGTTCCTGTATCATGTTCTCACACGCTTTCTACTGTGTTCTTATACTTGTTCTATTATGTTCTTGTGTGTTCTTTTACTGAGTTTCATACTCCATGATTAAATATTCTTTTGCTATGTTTTCTATACTCCATCCTGGCATATTCTCCTACTTTGTTTTCTATGCTATGTTCTTGTGTGTTTTCTATACTCCGTCCTGGCATATTCTCCTGTTATTTTTATAAGGTCATGACAAAATTCTTCATGTTTAAGCATGCATGTGTGCTTTTGTATGTGTGTTGAATCTTTCTTTAAAAGGATTTCAACTAGTGATTGAATCAGAATCTTTTTTTTCGGGGTTTTAATTGATTGTTACTGATTTTTCTTGAGTAAAACCTTTTTATTCACGTTTTCTGATTGGGTTTATTCACATCAAATATTTGGACTTGTGATTTCTTGGTTGTTAATTGATTCTCTTTCCTTAAGTATACAACAGTGTACTTTCAGAAATCTTGTCCTCAAACAACATTTATGTATTTGCCCTCAATTGCATGCTTTGCACAGAGAGTTTGATTAATTTCTTTCCTTAATTAGTTTATACCCGTTTGAATTTGAATCCCTTAAAAGGGAGTTTTATGTGATTGATTGAAAATAATACTTCAATTATTTTCTTACCTTATTTCTCATGACTTTCACACTATAAATACCCGGCCTTTTATTTTCACAACACACACTGAATACACTTCAGACTTCACACTTATAGTTCTCACAACCTCTTCTAAACTTTCTTGTCTGCACTTTGGCTTTCACAAGACTACTGCTTTCTTTTGCTTGTCTCTTTTAAAAACCGGGTATGTCTTGATTCAATTCCCAACATCATCCCAATGTATTTATTTAAAGTCTTTGCGCCTATGTCTACTTTCTGCAGAATTTGACATTGAAATGCTTATGTGCTACTGTTTGCTTTAATTTCTTGTGAACACTAGTTCCCCATCCCATTTACCCTCCATATGTTTGTAAGTGGGGACACAGGGCATGGCATCAAGAATTGTTGCTCATGAACTGAGTTTTGACCCCTAAGTAGGCTAATGGGTGTGCCAGTATGTCCCATTGCTGGGTATGCCCTTGCCTACTCCTTTCTTGAATCCTGCTTGTTATGAATTCCCATATCCCCACTACCCTATGTATGCTAAGGAATAGCCTGGCAGCATCCCAATTACTGTCCAAGGCTGAACCTGACCTTCAATAGGTCCTAACTCCCCAATTTACAACCGACAAGCTGGTCAGGGGTGTGCCAGCACCCCAAAAATGCTTGGCATGACCACCAGTTATCCATTTCCCCTCTACTGCACTTGCACTTACTCCTAGCCTCTAAGTTCTGCCCCCCTCTTATGAACTTGCCTTGGGGACCTTGGGTTCCCTCTGAACTTGGACATTTGAGGGTTGGCCCTTCCACACTGCACTATAATCTGATTCTGCAATGATATTTGGGGTGTAAGCGTTGCCTGGAGTTCTTGAAGCTCCTTGGAACTTTGACACATCCCAAATAAGAGAAAGGCTTTAAAAATCAGATCATGAAAGTTGGTTTATCTTATATTATTAGACTCTGAGAATGAATTAGGCTGATTAGATGTAGATGTAATCACTGATGTAATTTTACTTTCTTTCTGATTCATTTGGTCTGTAATAATTTTGTAATAACTACTAGGGTGGATAGTTAAAGGGATGGGATTGAATGCATGCAAAAGGGGTAGATATCATGTCTATAGGAATTAATTACTGAAATTCTGCAACTAATATGGATATCATGTCTATAGGGAATTACTACTTCTAAAACTTCTGCATTTCATATAGACACAATGTTCATAGGTTTTCTGCATCTCATATAGACACCATGTTCATACATTTTCTCCATCTCATATAGATACCATGCTCATAGGTTTTCTGCATTTCGTATAAATGCTATGTTCATAAGTCGTTACTGAAATTCTGCATATCATATAGATAATATGCCTGTAGGACTTCTTGCATTTTGCATATGCATCTGTCACTAGGCAAATCTGCTTATATGAGTTAAATAACCAATTGCATATAGATGACCTGCCTATAGGATCTCTGCATGACAATAACTGCGATTAATATCAATAACGCCTAGAAAGCATGCCTATAGGAGCTATCAACTAAACCTGAATCGTCCACTCGCTCCTAAGTCTAAAATCAGTAGTAATTTTGTTTAACATTCGCAGAACTTATGACCTTGTAACAGACAATTCTTTTTCTGCAATACACATAGTGAAACGGTTAAGTAATTAATCAACTGTGTCAGTCTTTGACAACTACATCTAAGCAAGGCTAATTTGGACTCCCTATCTAGGAAATATGTGGTAAATCAACCTATCCAATGCCTTAATTTAATTCAGACCAAACCAGTATGTGTAAGACATGCTAAACTATATGCTTTTGTTCAATTTTAGGATGTTTATTTGAGCCATATCTACTTACTTGCTCTCCCCAAACTTGCTGTCTATGTCTTGAATGTCTCCTTAGAATTTTATCCTTTGAAACTCTCAAAATTCTCCCGATTCCCTCCCCTTTAGGATTAGTAGTCTTATATGCCTCAGGAACTGATAGGATTGGGACGGGTAATAGCATGCACCAAGTAACGATACAATTTTGTGCTTTAATACCTTAACGGGATGGGAAGGGTAGATATGGATATGATGACAGGTGCGCTAATATCACGTACGACACCTCTTCTGAGGAGTGATTGCTGGATATTGCATTGATATGATCCATATTGATTATAAACCTAGGACTCTCCTCCCTTTCTGTGTTTTCTTACTTGCTTTCTCTATAAGTTGCTTAAATTTTTTTTCACAAAATTTTGCGTTATCTTTTCTCAAATGATTTAAACTTGTGTGCAAGACCCTTTATTTGAGCCATAATTGCTTATTTGTAAAGTCACAATTGTAACATGGTCGGGAACCAAACAAGTAGATCTTGAGGGGTGCCTATCACCTTCCCCTCGAGATAATTTCTAGCCCTTACCCGAACTCTAGTTTTCCAACTCAAAATTCTCAGTTCCCTAATGCACTTAATCATTAGGTGGTGACTCTTCAAATCCAAAAAACCCAAAATCCAAAAGGGAATAGAGTTGTCCTGCCAAATGTCGTAAACCAAATTTCGCGAGAAAAAGGGGCGTCGACAGCATGGTGACATTGCTGGGGAATTCTTTAGGCTTTTACCACTTCATGTTATTTGTGACTTTATTGCTTCTTTATTGCTTTATTTAATGTCTTTATTGGAAACTGACTTGGCTTTTTGTTTCTTTTTCTTTAATGCTTTCATTTACTGCTTCCCTTTAATGCTATTATATTTTTTGAGCAATTATTGTAATCATTATGAACGTGAAAATACGTGACAATTTTTTTCATTCTCGTAATTGCATCTTCAACATCATATTCCACTTGTGCCAAACAAATACCATAGCAACGCTTATAATGAGTTGTTGCGCTCTTCAGATATTATCACCCCCTAAATTTGGCAAAGGCATATTTGCGGTAAAATCAGTCGATCAGCGGTGCAGTCGACGGTTTCGTGCCTTTCCCTCTTGAGTTGTCCGCTCAAGGGTACCGGTCTAATACCTCATATAAACCTTACTCTGTTTTAACTGTGCATGTATCACTATCAAACCTAGTCGAGTCATTTATGCTGTCCACATAATGACTCTTTAAGATAGACTTGTCCAAAGTCCACCGAGTTTCCTTGGAACCCAAACGGACGACACCATATTCTGTGCATTTATTTGGAGAACTAAATGCTGCTAATGCTAATTATTGGTTTAAATAATCGAGTCCGGTGGGGGTATGGTCTTAACCCTTTTGTTTTGCAGAAAATGGAGAACAAGGTCCCCGACTTCGGCATGGTCAGTACCTCACTCTTGCTAACCTGGTGGAGGAATCTCCCATCAAGTGACCAAATCAACGAATGGAAAGATAAAGTCACCAGGGCTAGTGAGAAGCTGGAATATCTGTAATACAATCTGCTGCAGTTGGAAGGGAAAGTGAGAAAGAGAGTCACCGACTGCCAGAATGACAAAGGAAACAGAGGGGAGCACCTGGCAAAGGCATTTTTACTGGAAAATCTGCGCAAGCTAGAGAATCTGATCAACGAGAACATTCAACAGGGGGAAGATCCTTCTAGGACCAAATAAATAGGGTTCTTTTCTTTTTTTCTTTAAATGTAATAAGGCCAATGGCCATTAGTGACATTTTACTGTCCGCGATTTTAGTGTCGTTTTGGGATTGGTCTTATTTTCTATCAATAAAATGAGGCATTTTAGCATTATATGTTCTCCAAATAAACTTGTCTCTAGGCCTACCTCGGGCACAACGAGGCTCCCAAATTAGGACACGATTTATATTCTTGCATTATGTGTTTAAATATTGCAAAAAAAAAAATTTCTCAGAACCTGCACTAACTTGTTACCTTATTGTTTCTGCTTTTTTTTATTCCCCTCCTCAAAGGTTAGTTCGTGCACTCTGGCATGATCATCTTAAGTCAAGGAGCGCGCCTCAACAACTGGTCCGTCAGAACCACCAAGGCCCGGAAAGCTTCGGGGTAGCAAGGCTGAACAAAGCACTATGGTTTATCTTTTACTTTTTCGCTAGTTGATTTCCTTTCCATATTTTCTTTAAATTTTGAAAAGAGTTCTGTTGTTCAAAATAATTATGGAATTTATCAAAGTATTTCAGTCTCTTATAAATCTCACTCTTATTATTTTCTCTATCATTTACTTTATTTACACAACATTACTATTACTTCTCCTGATGAGCCGAAGAATGTGACATGCAACGAGATAACGCAAAAAACGAATATAGACTCAGAAGAGGATGAAATACTAGAAGAGGTCGTTAAAAAGGTTGAGGACTTTGAGAATAGGCCTAAGTTTAACTTGGACGAAACTGAGGTTATCAACATGGGAGATACAGAAAATGTCAAGGAAACGCGCATTAGTGTCCATCTGTCACCATCGGAAAAGGAAGAGTACACATAATTCTTAAAGGAATATGAGGACATGTTCGCCTGGTCGTATGATGATATGACTGGTCTCCGTACATCTATTGTAGCTCACAAACTGCCAACATATCCGACATGTCTTCTGGTAATGCAGAAGCTCAGGAAGTTCAAGCCAGACATGAGTTTGAAATCAAGGAGGAAGTTACCAAACATGTCAAAGCCAAGGTCTTCAGATTAGTGGAGTATCCAACATGGTTGGCCAACATTGTGCCAGTTCCAAAGAAGGACGGGAAGGTCAGAGTCTGTGTCGACTACCGGGATCTCAACCGGGCAGTCCTAAAGATGACTTCCCCTTGCCAAACATACACATCCTTATTGACAACTGCGCCAAGCACGAGTTGCAGTCCTTCGTTGATTGTTTTGCCGGGTATCATCAGATATGGATGTACGAAGAAGATGTAGAAAAAATGGCTTTCATTATGACGTGGGGGATGTATTATTACAAGATGATGTCATTTGGATTAAAAAATGCTTGGGCCACCTACATGAGGGCAATGACTACTATTTTCCATGACATGATACACAAAGAGATCGAGGTGTATGTAGACGATGTCATCATCAAATCCAAGAAAGCCACTGACCACATGAAAGATCTGAGGAAGTTCTTCAAAAGATTGAGAAGGTACAACCTAAAACTGAATCCCGCCAAATGTGCATTCAGGGTTCCTGCCGGAAAACTGCTTGGGTTCATCGTAAGTCGACGAGGAATAGAAATGGATCCGTCAAAGGTTAAGGCCATTCAAGAATTGCCACCGCCGAAGAATAAGAAAGAGGTCATGAATTTCTTAGGGAGACTCAACTACGTCAGCCGATTCATAGCTCAATCCACTATCATTTGTGATCCCATCTTTAAGATGTTGAAGAAAGATGCCACTACTAAATGGACCGATGATTGTCAGAAAGCCTTCGACAGAATCAAGGAATACCTGTCAACGCCTCCAGTTTTGGTTCTGCCCGAACTGGGTAGACCGCTATTACTCTACCTTGCAGTATTGTATGGGCCATTTGGATGTGTTTTAGGACAACATGACGAAACAGGGAGAAAGGAGAAATCCATCTACTATCTCAGCAAGAAGTTCACCCCGTACGAGGCCCGGTATTCCCTGCTAGAACGCACGTGTTGTGCTCTGACTTGGGTAGCTCAGAAGTTGAGGCATTATTTCGGTGCCTATACCACTTATCTTATATCAAGCATGGATCCGCTAAATTACATCTTTCAGAAGCCCATGCCCATGGGCAAGCTAGCCAAATGGCAAATCCTGCTAAGTGAATTCGACATTGTTTACGTAACTCAGAAAGCAATCAAAGGACAGGCACTGGCAAATCATCTTGCCAAAAATCCCGTGGACGGAGAATACGATCCTCTAAAGTTGTATTTTCCTTACGAGGAGGTCTTTTTCATAGGAAAAGACATTGCAAAATCCTATGATGGCGGGAGAATGTTTTTTGATGGAGCAGCAAACTTTAAAGGAGTGGGCATAGGAGCAGTTCTAGTATCAGAAACAGGTCAGCATTATCCGGTGTCCGCCAAGCTTAGGTTCCTATGCACCAACAATATGGCCGAGTACGAAGCCTGCATCTTAGGGCTCAAGCTGGCCATTGACATGAACGTTCAGGAGTTACTAGTGATCGGGGATACCGACTTGCTCATACATCATGTCCGAGAAGAATGGGCAACAAAAAACCCCAAAATACTCCTGTATTTACATCAAATACAAGAGTTGAGGAAGAGGTTACGGAATTTCGGCATGCCCCCAGAGTCCAGAATGAGTTCGCCGATGCATTGTCCACTCTATCATCCATGATTCAACATCCAGATAAGTACTTCATTGATCATATCCCGATAAAAATCCAGGATCAATCCGCTTACTGCGCTCGTGTCGAGGAAGAAGCAGATGGAAAACCATGGTTTCATGACATTAAGAAATATCTGGCAACTGGAGAATACCCAGAATTTGCAAATGCTACTCAAAAGCGCACACTACGGAGGTTATCCAATCACTTCTTTCATAGCGGAGGAATCCTGTATAGGAGGACTCCCGATTTGGGATTACTGAGGTGTGTCAAAGCAAAGGAAGCATCAGGTTGTTGGAAGAAGTTCATGCAGGGACCGGTTGCCTGCACATGAGTGGTTTCGTCTTAGCCAAGAAAATACTCTGAGCTGGTTATTTTTGGATTACTATGGAAACAGACTGCATCCATTATGTCTGAAAATTCCATCGCTGTCAGATACGTGCGAATATGATAAAGGTGCCTCACAATGAGCTTAATGCAATAAGCTCGCCATGGCCATTTGTCACTTAGGGAATGGATGTCATCGAACCTATCGAGCCTGCTGAATCAAACGAGCACAGGTTCATTCTAGTGGCAATTGATTATTTCACCAAATAGGTTGAAGCAGCATCCTATAAGGCAGTGACCAAGAAGGTTGTGGCAGACTTTGTCCGCGACCGTATAATTTACCAGTTCGACATCCTAGAGGCAATCATCACTGATAATGGCTCCAATATCAACAGTGACCTGATGAAAGCAATGTGTGAGACGCTCAGCATTAAGCACAAGAATTCTACAGCCTATAGACCTCAGATGAATGGAGCTGTAGAAGCGGCTAATAAGAACATTAACAAGATACTAAGGAAAATGATAGAGACACACAAGGAGTGGCACGAAAATCTATCATTTTCTCCATTGGGATACCGCACCACAGTTCGCAAATCAACCGGGGCGACTCACTATATGTTGGTTTACGGTATCGAGGAAGTCATCCCGTACAAGGTAGAGATTCCCTCCCTGAGGATTATACAGGAAGCGGAACTTGAAGATGCAGAATGGGTAAAAAGCCGCTATGAGTAGTTAGCCCTTATAGACGGGAAAAGAATGAATGCAGTTTTCCATGGATAATTGTATCAGAACAGGATGTCCAGAGCCTTCAACAAAAGAGTCAAGGCAAGACAATTCACACTGAGGCAGCTGGTGCTGAAGAAAATTTTCCCGCATCAGGATGAGGCCAAAGGTAAGTTCTCTCCTAACTGGCAAGGCTCGTACATGGTTCACCGAGTCCTAACAGGAGGAGCCCTCATACTCGCTGAAATGGATGGAAAAGTCCGGCCAAAGCCAATTAATTCAGATGCAGTCAAGCATTATTATGTGTAATCATTATGATTTCTTTATGATGTAATTTAAACTACGTCTGACCTGATTCCTGTTTAAGAGGGGATACGTAGGCAGCCTTATGGGTTCGGTCATAATTCAATAAAATTTTCATTTCCCCTGATATTGGAAACTAGGGCAGAATTTTGAGGAGGACCCTCAAAATTTCGAAGTTGATCTTCAGCCATTCACCAACGCGCAACTGTCAGAAGCATCGACCCACTAAACTGGGGCAGAATTTTGAGGAGGACCATCAAAATTCCGGAGCATAGAAGGTTGCAATGTCTTGAACCACGCCGCAGTCGCTGGTTCATCTAAAAGAAAATCGTTATTAAATTATGTATTTACATCATATTTTTAAAAAAATCATTCATAGCTACTATCAAATTGCTTTGTTTAGCGACGCTACCCCAACAAAAACAAGAGCCGAGCAGGACGAGCGGAGTCCACGGGAAGACGAACTAACCTCCCCCCTTTGACAAAACTCACGATTTTTCTTTGAATGTAGGTACAGAACCATCAGATACGATTACATACTCACATTTTTTAGGAGTACAACTCACAGAATCATCGCTCACTTACAAGTGATGTCCGCACATGACATCCCCAGCAGCCACAACGATGCAATCAACTACCATCTATCGTTTATCAGCTAAGAGATTTCGTTACTCTTCACCTTTATTTGTTGCATTGCATAAGGCTACCTTTCTGCCTTTCGAGACTAAGCTCTGTCTCCATCCTGCATTTTCTTGCATTGCATAAGGCTACCTTTCTGCCTTCCAAGACTAAGCTCTGTGTCCATCTGTATTTCTTTGCATTGCATAAGGCTACTTTTCTGCCTTCCGAGACTAAGCTCTGTCTCCATCCTGCATTTTCTTGCATTGCATACGGCTACCAATCTGTCTTCCGAGACTAAGCACTATCTCCATTCCGCATTCTCTTGCATTGCATAAGGCTACCATTCTGCCTTCGGAGGTTAAGCTCTACCTCCATCTGCATTTCTCTGCATTGCATAAGGCTACCTTTCTGCCTTCCGAGGTTAAGCTCTACCTCCATCTGCATTTCTCTGCATTGCATAAGGCTACTTTTCTGCCTTCCGAGGTTAATCTCTACATCCATCTGCATTTCTCTGCATTGCATAAGGCTACCTTTCTACCTTCCGAGGTTAAGCTCTACCTCCACCTGCATGGCTGAAAGATCACCAACCGTTATTTAAATCTTACATCGACTGAAAAAGATCGCCATTTGTATTTACATTTTTTGCACGGTTGAAATATCGCCGCTTCATTTAAGTCTTGCATCAGCTAAAAGATTGCCAAATCCTGCATTTCATGGGCTGAAAGATTGCCAAATTGTCCAAAGGCATCATTGTTCAGAGGGACAATTTTTTGTAGCCCGAGAACGCCATGTCATAGCCTGAGGACCCCTGCTTTATATTTTGCATATCATTATTCAAAGGCATCATAGTTCGGAGGCATCATTATCATAGCCCGAGAACATCATTTCATAGCCTGTGAATCCCCTATTACCCGCTTCATGGCCCAGGACGTCATGGTCTGAGGACGTCATCCTACCCAACCGAAGACAATATTTATGGTCCAACGGGAACCTGCATCACGTTTAAATTTATGTACGATATATGCTCGCATTGCTTATTTGCAGGTACACCAGCTAGCAACGACCATCATAGCAGGAGTGTCTCGCTCTGGTTCCTGCGGCCCATCGGTCCCTGAACATCCTTCCCAACCCGAATATTGCATTCATCTTTCGAAGTCTCCATCGGCATGTTCCGCCGACGAATTCCCCTGAACTACATATGGCCTGATTCCTATAAGACCATGGATATGTAGGCAGCTCAGGAGCCTGACCTCGGCCAAAAACTTTTCAAATTGTTTCTTTCGGTCAAAAATTGGCCATCATATCTTTACCCGACAACTCTTTCATCATTCTCGTGTAAATAGGTGTAGCTGTTGATACCCAATTTTTTCCTACATCTTTTTTATACTCAAAATATTCTTAAAATAGCATGTACATGCATATACAATCATGCCTAAGAATTTTGGTATTTTCCCAATTTTTAAAGCTTTTTAAAATTATTTTATTGTTTGTTTTAGCAGTACAAAATCCAATAATTATTCCCAAAATTATTATTTTGGTGAGTAATTTATTTCCATCTTCATATTTACACCAAAATATAATTAAGGTGATTTTTTGCATATTTTTACAAATTTATTTGATATTGTTTAATCTAAATTGCATAAAATTGTAATTATAGCCTATATTATGATTAATAGCGTTTTACTATTATAAAATTAATCCCAGTATTTTTAGATTAACGTTTATAAATTATTAATTAGTTCAGTGCTT
The DNA here is from genome assembly GCA_026770625.1 of Nicotiana glauca. Taxonomy (NCBI): domain Eukaryota; kingdom Viridiplantae; phylum Streptophyta; class Magnoliopsida; order Solanales; family Solanaceae; genus Nicotiana; species Nicotiana glauca. The sequence goes on from MU778531.1 coordinate 15,833, forward strand.
TTAAATTGTTTTTAAAATCATTTTTACTATTTTAATTAAATTAAAAAGGGAGAAATTATCTATTTAATATATAGCCCATTACCATTTCAATTTTAGCCAAATCAAACCCCCAATTTCCTAGCCTAGTTTTGATTTAAACCCGACCCATATCCCTTTTAACCTAAGCCCAAACCGGATCCCCCACCTACCCCGTTCAATCTGGACCGTTGATCATTCACATAAATGGTCCACATTCACCCGTCCATAATTAAACTCAAACGACCCCCTAACCTAATTCCTTTCCCACCAAACTGCCGCCCTTGAATCCCCTTCCTCTCCAGTCCTCTCTGCAACCTCGTTCAAACCCTAGCCGCCGCCTCCCAAACTAACCCTAATCCCCTTCGATTCTCACAGGAATCCATGGCTTCGCAGGCCATAGAAACCTTATACTCACCTCCTACTACTCCTATGAGCCTGATGCTTCAAGGATCGAGGGCAGACTTTGAGGGTCTTCACTTAGATATTCACCGACTCGAGGTTTCCATCCATCTCCAGCCTTGCTCCGGCATATCCTAGACTCCTGAGTCTCATTCCGAGTTTATCCAACTTAGATCGGATCTTTTTAAAGCATTTCTCACTCTAGGGTTCTTCTGAAACCCTAACTATTCAAGGTTTTTCTCCGATTCTTTTTAGATCTGTTATGTATCTATGCTATGCGTGAATTTTTTTAAACGATTTCTCTAAATTTTCCTTTGAAAATTTCTTTCAAAACCCTTATTTTCCGATTTAGGGTTTCTGGAAAGTGTTCAAGTGTTTTTATGATTTTTCCTTCTTTATTATTTGTATTGTTTCTCTTACTATGTTCCTATATCATGTTCTCACTCTCTTTCTACTGTGTTCTTATACTTGTTCTATTATGTTCTTGTGTGTTCTTCTACTGAGTTTCATACTTCATGATTAAATGGTCTATTGTTGTGTTTTCTATACTCTGTCCTGGCGTATTCTCCTACTGTTTTTTCTACGCTATGATTCTCGGCTGCTTTTTTTTTCCCCATGTTCCTCTATCTTCATCCTCTATAAGCATGTATTTCTTCTACTGTTTCTTCCACTGCCAGTTGTTCTCTCACTACGCATCGAAACTAGTTTCTTCACTCTGTTTGTTTTGATCTTTCTACTTGTTTGCATGCTTTCTCATGAGCTTCTGAAAGAAACCACTAAGCCTGTTTTTGACTACTTGCCTCACCATCTCTATGTTCGATTCAAGGTGGAAACCCTAGAATTTTGGATTCCACCGCGGATTCAATTATGTATGTTAGAGTTTTATTTTTAGAACCCTAACTCTCTACTAAACTCTTCTGCATTGGATTCTTTTCACTTATTTTATAAGGTCATGACAAAATTCTTTGTGTTTAAGCATGCCTGTGTGCTTTTATATGTGTGTTGAATCATTATTTAAAAGGATTTCAACTAGTGATTGAATCGGAATCTTTTTTTTGGGGTTTTAATTGATTGTTACGGATTTTCCTTGAGTAAAACCTTTTTCTTCACCAATTCTGGCTAGGTTCATTCACACCAAATATTTGGATTTGTGATTTCTTGGTTGTTAATTGATTCTCTTTCCTTAATTATACAACCGTGTACTTTCAGAAACCTTGTCCTTAAATAACCTTTATGTATTTGCCCTTAATTGCATTCTTTGCACAGAGAGTTTGATTAATTTCTTTCCTTAGTTGGTTTATACCCGTTTGAATTTTAATCCCTTAATTAAAGGGAGTTTTATTTGATTGATTGAAAATCAGACTTCAATTATTTTCTTACCTTATTTCTCATGACTTTCACACTATAAATACCCGGCCTTTTCTTTTCACAACACACACTGAATACACTTCATACTTCACACTTATAGTTCTCACAACCTCTTCTGAACTTTCTAGTCTGCACTTTGGCTTTCACAAGGCTACTGCTTTCTTTTGCTTGTCTCTTTTAAAAAACTGGTATGTGTTGATTCAATTCCCACCATCATCGCAACGTGTTTATTTACAGTCTTTGTGCCTATGTCTACTTTTGGCAGAATTTCACATTGAAATGCTTATGTGATACTGTTTGCTTTACTTTCTTGTAAACACTAGTTCCCCATCACATTTACCGTCCATATGTTTGTAAAGGACTCAAGGCATGGCAACAAGAATTGTTGCTCAAGAAATGAGTTTTCACCCCTAAGTAGGCTAAAGGGTGTGCCAGTATGTCCCATTACTGGGTATACCCTTGCCTACTCCTTTATTGAATCCTGCTTGTTTTGAATTCCCATATCCCCACTCCCCTATGTATGCTAAGGAATAGCCTAGCAGCATCCCAATTGCTGTCCAAGGCTGAACCTGACCTTCAATAGGTCCTAACTCCCCAATTTACAACTAACAAGCTGGTCAGGGGTGTGCCAATGGTTGGCATGACCACCAGTTTTCCATTTCCCCTCTACTGCACTTGCACTTACTCCTAGCCTCTAAGTTCTGCCCCCTCCTACGAGCCTTGCCTTGGGGACCTTGAGTTCCCTCTGAACTTGGACATTTGAGGGCTGGCCCTTCCACACTGCACTGTAATCTGATTCTGCAATGATATTTGGGGTGTAAGCATTTCCTAGAGTTCTTGAAGCTCCCTGGAACTTTGACACATCTCAAATAAGAGAAAGGCTTTAAAAATTTGATCCTGGAATTTGGTTTATCTCATATTATTAGACTCTGAGTCTGAATTAGGCTGATTAGATGTAGATGTAATCACTAATGTAATTTGACTTTCTTTCTGATTCATTTGGTCTGTAATAATTTTGTAATAACTACTGGGGTGGATAGTGAAAGGGATGGGATTGAATGCATGCAAAAGGGGTAGATATCATGTCTATAGGAATTAACTACTGAAATTTTGCATCTCATATGGATATCATGTCTATAAGGAATTACTACTTCTAAAACTTCTGCATTTTATATAGACACCATGTTCGTAGGTTTTCTGCATCTCATATAGACACCATGATCATAGGTTTTCTGCATCTCATATCGATACCATGCTCATAGGTTTTCTGCACTTCGTATAAATGCCATGTCCATAAGTCGTTACTGAAATTCTGCATATCATATAGATAATATGCCTATAGGACTTCCTGCATTTTGCATATGTATATGTCACTGGGCAAATCTGCTTGTAGGAGTTAAATAACAAATTTCATATAGATGACCTGTCTATATTATATCTGCATGACAATAACAACGATTAAAATCAGTAACGCCTAGAAAGCATACCTATAGGAGCCATCAACTAAACCTGAATCGTCCACTCGCTACTAAGTCTAAAATCAATAGTAATTTTGTTTAACACTCGTAGAACTTATGACCTTGTAACTGACAATTCTTTTTCTACAATCAGTTTATTCCTCCATCTCTGAACTAATAGATATCATGCCTATAGGTGCCGTTTAACACATAGGCAAATGGTAAAGTAATTAATCAATTGTGTCAGTCTTTGACAACTACATCTAAGTAGGGCTAATTTGGACTCCCTATCTGGGAAATATTTGGTAAATCAACCTATCCTACGCCTTAATTTAATTCAGACCAGACCAGTATATGTATGACATGCTAAACTATATGCTTCTCTTTAATTTTAGGAGGTTTATTTGAGCCATATCTGCTTACTTTCTCTCCCAAAACTTGTTGTCTATGTTTTGAATGTCGCCTTAGAATTTTATCCTTTGAAACTTTCAAAATTCCCCTTACTCCCCCCCCTTTAGGATTAGTAGTCCTATATGCCTCCGGGACTGATAGGATTGGGACGGGTAATAGCATGAAACAAGTAACGATACCATTCCGCACTTTAATACCTTAACGGGGTGGGAATGGTAGATATGGATATGATAACCGGTGCGCTAATATCACGTGCGACCCCTCTTATGAGGAGTGATTGTTGGATATTGCATTGATGTGATCCATATTGATTATAAACCTAGGACTCCCCTCCCTTTCTGTGTTTTCTTACTTGTTTTATCTATAAGTTGTTTAAATCTTTTTTCACAAAATTCTGCCTTATCTTTTCTCAAATGAGTTTAAAGTTGTGTGCAAGCCCCTTTATTTGTGCCCTAATTGCTTATTTGCAAAGTCACAATTGTAACATGGCCAAGAACCACACTAGTGGATCTTGAGGGGTTCCTAACACCTTCCCCTCGAGATAATTTCTAACCCTTACCCGAACTCTGGTTTTACAACTCAAAACTCTCAGTGTCCTAATGCACTTAATCATTAGGTGGCGACTCTTCAAATCCAAAAAACCCAAAATCCCAAAATCCCAAAAAGGAATAAAGTTGTCCTCCCAAATGTCATAAACTCAATTTCGCGAGAAAAAGGGGGCATCGACAGGACCAGGCAAAATAATCCACGTTAGTTTTTAAAAATTCAATCAACTTATCTTTCACATCGCAGCTCAGGTTAGCCCCAACGTAGATTTTCCTTTTTGTCCATTGTGTAAATAACTCCAGAGCCTCTAGTTCCTCAATCGTTGTTTTGATATTTTCATTTTCCTCTGGTTCTTGGATGGAATCTGGTCGTAAGTCCACTTCTGTTCGCCCTTGTTCAGTTGAGGTTTGTATTGTGGTATCCTCAACTGAATGTTGTAATTGCTATATTTCTTCATTGCTTGTATTTGAATCTGCTACAGAGTTGATGCTTCTGGATGTCTGTTGATCCACACGAATTTGACATATGCCCCATGGTGATAGAAACTTGATAACTTGATGTAAGGTAAATAGAACGACATCCATCTCGTGGATCCATGGTCTTCCGAGAATTATATTGTAAGATATTTCCAACTCTACCACCTGAAATTTTGTATCTTGACAACCCCTTCTGTGAATGTAGTGAGCGTTAAGTCCCCTTTTGTCACAACACTTGAATTGTCGAATCCAGACAAAGTATGCACCTTTGGTACTAATTTATCTTCAGCTTGCATCTCATGTAGTAGTCTTAGAAGGATAATGTTCACGGAACTACCTGGATCAATCAAAACTAGTTTCACATTACTATCATGTACAAGTAGAGATATTACTAGAGCATCGTTATGTGGAGTTAACACGACATATGCATCTGCATCATTAAATGTAATAATTTCTTCTTCCAAATCATGTTGAACCCGCTTCCCGTGGGTAATTGTGACTTTTGAAACTTTGTTGGCTGCTGTGTACGTCACACAATTAATTTTTCTTCGCCTCCGCTTATAACATTAACGGTCCCTTTGGGTGAAGGCATTTTAGGGGGATCCTGCCTATTCTTCATGTATGCTTGCTTACCTTTCTCACTGAATAAATCGGTGAGATGCCCTTGCTTCAACAGATGATCAACTTCACCTTGTAGCAACATACAATCTGCCGTTTTATGACCATGATCGTTATGAAATTCACACCAGTGATCAGAATTGCACCTGTTTGGATTAAAATCTCATTTCTTTTGGACACCACACCCTATCACCCATGCTTCTTAAAACAGCTACGAGCTCGGAGGAGCTTACATTAAAGTTAGAACCACCAAATCTTGCCTTTACGTTTCTATCATCATCCTGCGTCTCTCGCGTGTTTTGATCATTCCCAAACCCTGATGATGAACCCGACTCTCTATTCCTCGATCTATGATTGCAACTTGAATTGTCCTATTTTGATCGTGAATCTTTCCCTGCTAGGCCCATATATGATTCGTATCTATTTTTACCGGACCTTTTTATGGTTTTCACCCGTCTCGAACTCACCTTTTCCTCTTTTTGAGACCGTGAGATAATATCTTCTTCTATCCTTAGCTTTGTGTTATACCTGTTGTAAACGTCATTCCATGTTGTTGCTAGGAATTCACGAAGACTTTCCTTGAGTCGCCTGGTAGCTTCTGAACTTTTATCATTCAAATTACTTGTGAAGGCTATGGCTGTCCAATTGTTTGGTACACGTGGTAGCGTCATTCTTTCACACTGGAACCTGTCCACGAACTCTCTAAGCAACTCTAAGTCCTCTTGGTTGATTTTGAAAATATCTTCCATTCTTTTCTCAGCTTTTTGATCTCCCGAATGTGCTTTGATAAATGAATCTTCAAGCTCAACAAAAGAATTTATAGAATTTTCAGGTAAAAGAGAATACCATGTTAATTCTCCATTGGTGAGTGTTTCACCAAATTTCTTGACCAATACTGATTTGATTTCTTGTTTGGTCAAGTCGTTGCCTCTTACACTAGTTGTGAATGTAGTCACATGGACTCGTGGATCAGTTGTTCCATCGTATTTTGGAATATCAAGCATTTTAAATTTCTTTAGAATGGGGGGGGGGGAGCAGCACTTGGCTTCCAAGGTTGTTATGAATATTTGTCCATATCTATCCCTTTGATTACAGGCGGTACTCCAGGTATTTGCTCTATGCGGTCACTTTGCTCCTTGAGCTGTTGCTCCAATGTTAATACTAAATTTTGCAAATCAGAATTGACTACGTTACCTGGTTCTCCATCTTGTGACTCGCTGGGGGTTCCACCACTGCCTGAATTAGCAAGCCGAGAACGAGGGTTCTCCAAAGTGTTGTTATTTGGAGTTGGTGTTGGTGGCACAACAAGTAACTGGCTGACAAAGGCCTCCAGAGCTTTATTGACCTGTTGAGCAATTAGCTTTTGCAAAGCTTTATTGATAGCTTCATCATTTTCAAATTGAGCATTTGCATTTGAATGAGATCCATCAGGAGTTCCTTCTCGAGACCGTCGAGGGGAGCTTTGTGGAGAAGGGATCGGGGTGTGATCATCTTGTAGATTCTCCTGGAGTTGATGGTTTCTTGGGTTGTTGTCATTAATGTTCGACATGGTTGATGCAACAAAAAAGGCTAGATTAAGAAAGAATAGATTATCAAATTTCCGGTAACAGAACCAATTTGTGTAACCAAAAAGTGAAATTTCAGTCAAAGTTTTATTTTAGAAGAACTAGAGTTACTGATAATAAAAAAATGAAGTGAATAAGGGAAATTGATTTTGCTAATAATAAGATGAACAGAAGAAAGCAAAGTAAATCAGTATATTCTGATGATATTTCGTGTCCTTACAAATGATCAATCTTCTCCTTTTTATAGATATTTCTAAGATATACGTTTTCCCTTTGTCATAATATGGTCATTATAGACAATTAAAGTCATTTAATGCTCTATTATAAATGATATTCATTGTAATTCAATACAGATTCCCTAACGCTTCCAGTATTTAATTCCTATTAAATATTGTATCCCTACTCTCTTTTGCCATCAGATTCATTCTCTTTAACTTTTGAACTTAAATAGGCACGAGCGCTGAGTCTTTTGAATCTATGCTCGTGTCTCTGCTAGTGCCTCTTTGCTCGTGTCTATTATAACTCATGCTTCTTTGCTGATCATCATTCTTTGACCATCCTACATGACGTGACATGTCATCTTTCAATCACTTAAATATATATAAACTTAATTTTCCTAATACAGTATGTCGATTTGGTGTACCAAAAGAAATCGTGTGTGATAATGGCCCCCAATTTATAGGCACACAAATTACAGAATTTTTTCAAAGTTGGCAGATCAAAAGGATTACCTCAACACCCTATCATCTGGTGGGTAATGGTCAAGATGAGTCAACAAATAAAGTTATTATCAATAATTTGAAAAAATGACAGGAGGAATCAAAACGCAGTTTGCCAGAATTACTACGTGGTGTTTTATGGGCATATCGCACCACATCAAAAATAAGCACGGATGAAACACCATTTTCACTGGTATTCATAGCTGAAGAATTGATCTCAGTGGAGACACGATAACCTAACATGAGATATACAAAAACAAATGAGTAATCCAATGAAGAGGAAATGCGGCTAAATCTTGATTTACTTGAAGGAAGAAGAGAAGCTACATTAATAAGGATGACATCACAAAAACAAGTCATGGAAGGATATTACAATCGTAAAGCACCTTTAAGATACTTCAAGAATGGAGACTTCATACTCAAGAAAGTTTTTCAATCCACGAAGGTGGCTAATATGATAAAATTAGGTCCAACCTGGGAAGGACCTTACAGGATTCATGGTATTATGGGAAATGAGCATACGAGCTGGAGACAATGGATAGCAAGATATTACCTTCACATTGGAATGTCATTCACCTGAAGAGATACTATTTCTAAGGAGTACCCATGGTCAGGTATCCTCATTTTTAAATTCTATTTTTGAATTGTTAAAATTTTACTAACGATTTTAGATGATAGGCAAAAAGCTAGCCCGTACTAAATGATGAATCACGATATGCAAGGCACGTGGAATAAATTGAAATTCCCGGTCTAGGGTTACACCTATTCTGATACAAATTGATACGGATTAAGTAGTCTTCATCTAAAATTATACCACCGAGTCCGGTGTGTTTTATTTTTTTACAGGAAAAGGACCAAACAACAGTAGTAATCAAGTGCTCGAGACTTCATACTTCAAAGGTCAAACACTTGGGAGACTATATAATATACATAGACATATGTATAAAGAAGGCAAGAAAAGAAGAAGCCTGAAAAAATTACTCGTTGAATGAGTCAAGTACAGAGCAAAAGCCAATGAAAGTCAAAGAAAATCACGAGCTAAGGCCAAGGCAAAACCTAATCATAGTAAGGTTAAAGGCAATATACTGAAACAAGCTATAAATAGAAACCTTGTGCACTGAAACAGGTTATGAATAGAAACCTTGTGTTTTTGAAGCTTTTTGAAATCTGTTGTAAGGAAAACAATTATGAAAAAGTTATAGAAGTTAGTTAAATACATGCAAAGTGTTATTTAAAACTTGGCAAAAGTTAAAATAAAAACTCGTCAAAGTTATTTCAAGAAACATGTGTATTCCTATTTTTTTGTCATATAATAACACCATTATGAAGTTGAGACGTATTCTTCATTAACTGTCGAGTATAAAAGGGCCCTCTTTCATTAAATTCATGATTAATTTATTGAATTAAGAAATCATTTTGCAAAATAAAAATGCAAGTTATTCAGTAAGTCCTTAAACATAAAGGCAAGAATAAACAAAACAGAAGTTCAAATAACAAACTTCTTAATATTAAAAAAGTGTAGACTAAGTACGAACTTAGTCATAAACCAAAAAGTTGTTTATACAAAAACTCCCCATAAAAGGTCTGGGAACTTAATGTTTTCTAACCCTCAAAAAGGACCAAGGATTACAACCACATTTCACCAAAGAAAAAAAAAGAGTCACACATTATTGACTTGTCACTGAGGAGTTGAAGAAGGAACCAAAGCAGGATCATCAGCAAGAGCGGGCTCAACTTGACTTGAAGGAAATGGGGCATTCACCATACCCATATCATCTTCAATGCTGCCAGAAGTTTCAGCCACGGGAGGAGAAGGAAATTCTTTGATCTGCTGAGTCTTTTCAATAGTCTCTTTGATTTTGGCTAATTCAGATTCCAAGTTAAAATTCTCCTGGCTAACTTCAACAAGGGTATCATGGCGAGAATTTAAAAATTCCCAACTCACTTCACTTGCGGTTTTTTCTTCAAGAATCTCATAATCTCTTTCCCAATCAGCAATTTGACTCTTTAGCTTCTCGTTCTCAGAAGGTAGAATCATAGGAAGTTTGAAGAGAAGCATGTGAACTCTCTGAGAAACAAACTTTTTCAGAAGACTCCCAGAGGTCTTCTTGAGTTTGAGTCAGAGTCTGCATGAGTTCACCAGCATATGCTTCTTTCTCACCTAAAAGAGCCCTCAACTCTCTGATCTCTTCACTTGCCTTGGAGAGCTGCTCGGAAAAAGAGGTTTCAAGATGATTCTTTTCATTATCTGCTTGATTTTAGGAAGCTTTTTCAACTGCCAGCTCTGAAGTCAAAGCTCTTACCTTCTGCTCTAAGGTACATTTGTTTTCTTCTAATATCTCCATATTGATCTGAAGATTTTCATACTATTCCTTCTAATTGTCTGCCTCCACCTGATAATCATGCAGTAATTGTTCTGAGCCCTAAAAATAAGAAAAGGGTGAAGTCATGTTTCAAAAAAGTATACCTTTAAAGAATAATGAACTATATCATTCATCAAGATCAAAGAACTATGGCCATCAAGCTTAGCCCTTTCAACTGGATCGATCAAAGGCTTCAACTATACGTCAGCTCGGCCTGACTTCCTCAAAAGGTTTCCTTCAGCAGGAACTTCAATGGTAATTTGCCTCATCGCCTCACCTCCACTTGAGGAACCAACCTCAATGTAATGAATAGTTGAAGGAAGAAAAATTGAAGGAGGAGTAGTTGAAGGAGGAATTGTAGAAGCAGTCAAAACAGTCTGGGGAGGAATGGTAACAGCCACGACCAGAAAAGGAGGTATCATAGGAACGGGAGTAGAAAAAGAAGCAAGAGGTGCTTCATCAGAAATTGGACCTAAATTTTCATTACCAAACCCACGGTTAAAAATCTTCTCAACAGAATCATGAGCAGAAGTGGGAACATCATCATCAGGAATTGTCAACGGGGCTTCAACAGATTTGGCAAGAGGAATAGAACGAGGGGGAGATGCTTCATCATCAGAAATGATTCATCTACGATCTCGTGGCCTTTTTAGCAAGGAACCCCCATCTTCCTCTTCTTCAGAGTCTTGGTCAACAGTAGCTTTTCTTTTCGACGAAGAGCCCAAAATTATATCTTGGGCCCTTTCCAAAGATATCTGAGAAGCTACGACCGCCTCAGCACTAATACCTCGAACAACAAGATCCTGATAAAAAGAAGGATTAAAATAAGTTCTGAAAAAAGCAATTAAAAAAGGGGTTATAGAAAAAAATTCTTATCGTGTGTTTCACTTTCCAACCAAATTGTTGGGAAAAAGTTTTACAAGATCTACCCTCCATTGGAGTTGTATTCAACAACTTTCCTACCCAACCATAGAAATTGGGACTTTCATCAACAACTCCCATGGTTGCTGGAAAAGAAAGGAAAATTAATAATAATCAAAATTGAAGAAAAAAGGCACGAGAAAGTTATTTAAAAGAAAACTCACGTAAAAAAATTCCACTTCTCAGGGAAGGGAACATTTCCATCACCCACTAAAAAACAGTGGGGGCAGCAACAAACCTGGCGTACCAGCCACGATCTCTATCATCTTCTGGACTGACCAGAACTCTTTTTCTCCTTGCTACTAAAGTAAAAACACCTTGGCAAAAGAGTCTGGGAGAATAAAGGTGAATCAAATAAGAGAAAGTGAGAGGCACGCCGGCCATGTTGGTCAAATACCTCAAACAGGCAACATCCCTCCATACTATAGGGCTAATTTGACCTAAACAGACATCGAAAAAATGACAGAACTCAAGGATAACAGGGTCAATAGCAGGTTTGAAACCTAATATGAAAGGTCATGTACGAACAAAAGAAAACCAAATTAATTAGGAGGTGATTCTTTGGTTCGCATTGGGAATTATAATAGGAAAATCATGACTCCAATGGCAATCTTTACGAATTAAAGAAATCAGATCTTCAGTTATCTGAGTTGGGTAGATATCAGCGCGATCTAAAGAGGACACTTGATTTCTAAGAGACTCTCTATCATTATAAAAAGATAGTTCCGCATGAACTATTTCCTCCACAGAGGGTTCACGAAGTGGTTCAGAGGGTTCCTTACCTCTAAAATAAGACCTTTGAGAAAGGGAACCTCTAGTTCTAGAAGAGGGAATGGACCTAGATGAAGGAAGAGAAGAACCATATATGGATGAAGACCTAAATTACGTAGTCTACCTCCTCTCCTACTTCTAATAGGATCAAGAGAAAGGTTATTAAAAATGGGGACACTACGAGGGTTAGGGTTTGAAGAAAACATATTAGTACGAGGAAGAAGAAGATTAGAATTGAATATTCTGAACTTTGGTGAAAAGGAGAAAGGTAAAAAGTATATTTATAATCAGAAGGAACCGTCAAAGGAAAAGGTGCAATGATTGAAATGTCATAATGAAAACTGACGCTTCGTAATTGGTGATGCTGTAAATAAGCATTAAAAGGCGCTGAAAGGATGTAAAGTCAATCAAGATATGCCACGTGTCATGGATATTAAATGGAAGAGACAGTTGAACTAGTTCCAGGGAAAAATTAAAAGGCGACAAATATTCCCGCTTTAATGAGGTCCACTTCCCAAATATTCTATTGATGAATAAATGGCAAGTGGGGGGACTATCTGTATTGGAAAAATTAAGTTTATATATATTGAAGTGATTGAAAGATGACATGTCACGGCACGTAGGCTGGTCAAAGAATGATGATCAGCAAAGAGGAACGAGTTATAACAGACACGAGCAGACACATGAACAGAGATTCAAAAGACTCAGCGCTCGTACCTATTTAAGTTCAAAAGTTAAAGAGAATGAACCTGATGGCAAAAGAGAATACAGATACAGTATTTAATAGGCATTAAATACTAGAAGCGTTAGAGAATCTGTATTGAATTATAATGATTATCATTTATAATATAGCATTAAATGTCTTTAATTGTCTATAATGGCTTTATTATGACAAAGGAAAAACTTATATCTTAGAAATATCTGTAAAAAAGAGAAGACTAATCATTTGTAAGGACACGAAATATCATCGGAATATACTGATTTACTTTGCTTTCTTCTGTTCATCTTATTATTTGCAAAATCAATTTTCTTTATTTACTTTATTTTTTTATTATCAGTAACCCGAGTTCTTCTAAAATATAGTTTTGACCGAAATTTTACTTTTTGGTTAAACAATGGTCTTGTCACCTTTGGGGGTTTGGAATATTGTTGACCGTGACAATTACTCCTCAACGTGGAGTCAACATAACGTTAAGATTTAAACTGAGGTGATGTGGTTATTAAGTATTTTCTAAATCAATTCTTGCTGCAAAATAGAGAAAGGAGAAAAACCAATTACAGTAGAATTCCAGGACAAGTAGAAAGATACATTTTGCACCACGAGGTATTAATTAGGAGACGAATTGTGTGTACGTAGGATTAAGTAGAGACAGTAACAGGGCAGCTCTCCTTTGGCGTGTCAGCTGAAATACATATAATTAACTGCATGCCAATAGAGAGTAGCCCTATCACTATTTCCCTTATTTTCATTCACCAACTCTTTTCTACTTCTGCTTCTATGTCATTACAACAGAGACCTTCCATGCTTTTATAGACCGTTCCTTCTCAGTTTAAGAGATATAAGAATAAACCACCGAAGAATAGGCATATCCGCATTCCTTCTTTGTAAAAAAATTCATCAGATTCCCTCAATCGCCTTGGCCATGAATTTGTAGGTGAAATGAGGGGAAAAAAATTGCTGAAAGCTGAAGATGCTGCACGATGTTATGCCTATGAAATGTGTCAGTTGAATATCTTGATAGTTGTAACAAAGGCAATAAGGACCTTCGAAAAGCATATCCTTCGTCATATTCCTCATTTTTCTCTTGTTTTCTTTTTCTTTTTTCATATCTACCTTTCTATATGTGGGGTTCATTTTTGCTGATCATGTGGCTTTTCGATTTTCCGAGTACCAGTCTCACTTACGTAGGCTCGTAATATTTTCAAATTCCAAATCTTTCAGATGCACGCCAGTAAATCACGAGTTCTGCTTCTTTTAACTGTCTTTGGACATAATAAAAGTTCGGCGTCGATCTATTGTTGAGTTCTCTAGTATGATTCAAAGTGTCGCCATTTATTCCCGTTTGCATTTCACGCTAACCCAAACTGTTCAATGACGACATCTTAACTATCTATGTTCAGCTTGCTTATAATCTTTTTGCACCTTTGAAACCCATATTGTATGTATTGACTTAGCAAATTTGCATGCAACTCACAATACAAAAACAATATTTACATCTTAAGACTTCAAGTTAATGAAGCTGAACAATTACTGTCCAAATCTAGATAGATGTTACATATGAGTACATCATGTAATGTGTGTGAACAAAGTCCCATGTATAAAGTAGAAAGGAAAAAGATTTTACTTATAAGTAGTTGGATACTCTTAATGGTGTGAGGCCTTTTGGAGAAAAACGTGCGGGCTTGGCCCAAAGAGGACAATATCACACCGTGTTAAGCGTATCTGATATTTTATACTTCAGTACCACACAAGAGGGGGTGATTTGTATGGTGTCAAATTTTTCGCGTACACATATGACAGAAGGACATGGTTCTTCTATGTGTTCCTTATACTACTGTTGCGTAATAATAAAAATATACGACCTACTACTCAGTAGAATTCTCCCAACACTTCACTAAATTACTAAGCCAAAACAGTAATTACAAAACTCTTTATAAACCTAAGGAATACCTATAATCCCTTTGTGGCAACCAACGTCTAGCTGTTGCGACAACTCAAGTTACCTCTAACTTGAATACAACACTCAAAGTACCTAGTATAATTGCTTCTAGATAAAGTTGAAAGGTACAATTTCAAACACCTACTACAATGAAACTAGAGTAAAAGACAGACACTTGGAACTGGTTCTTCTATTTGGTTTATGTAGCTTCAGGTTCGCACACTTGAATCACACAAGAATTGCTTGCAAAATGCCTTGCTATTTTGCTCTCGACTCACCTTTAACTTCAGCATTTGTGCGAACCTGTAATGTCACGACCCCAATCCCGGACGTGATGGCGCCCAACACCATTGCTAGGCAAGCCCGACCAATTAACACTCACAACCCAATCACACATCTCATTACCAATTTATAGCATTAAATTAACAGTTAAACAAGTCTATTAACCAATAATTTAGATAGAGACAGCATGAATCACTGACATAGCCAACATCTCGCAAAGACCTGGGGTCATGAGTCTAGAGCCTCTAAGATAACAAAGTAGCAAACTCTCCTGTAATACAGAGTTCTAAAATGCGAAAAGATAAAAGGGATAAGGGGAGGAGTCGGGTCCTGCGGATGTCAGGCAGCTACCTCGACAACTCCTGGACACTCTGGGAAACAGCAAACAGCTCGACTATGCTCCCGGAACACCTGAATCTGCACACATGGTCCAGGGAGTAAAGTGAGTACTTCCAACTTAGTGGTAATAGACATATATAATGGCTGAAAGTAAGAAATACCAAAATATAACAATGCAAAGCTATAACCAATAATTCAACTCATTTTAACGGTGGAACAACAACAAGCAATGACAGGTAATTCAGATAGATATCGATGCATGAATGCAATGCAATGCACATGACCGCTGCGGCGTACAGCCCAATCCATTTGGGTACCCGCGCTTACTGTGGGGGTTCAGACTCCGTAGGGGCTCCTACAGCCCAAGTGCAATATCATTGTATCATTCTCTGCGGCATGCAACCCGATCCACAATCAGTCCAGATATATGCATGTATGCCACACAGGCACAGTCAAGTTTATCATTTTCAGTTCCGATTATTAGAAATTATAGATTAAGTGTTTAAAATCTTAGAAGTATACTAAGCATTTCGAAACAGTATTTAACTCAGGACTGATATCATGAAAATATACCAAACATCATGGAGACAGTGATAATAATCCCTAAGGGATCCAAATAATCGGGACACAGCCCAAATATGCTCATAACAATCCAAGTAGGATGTTTACCAATCAATTTCTAGTCAATAACACAGTTTGAACATCACTCGGACAGACTAAGCCATAGTCCTCCAATCACAAACGACCCCGAACTCGCTGTAGAGTACGTGTCTCGCCTCAATATAGCGTCACGGTGTGATTTACCGGGGTTTCAAACCCTCAGGTCATTATCTACATCTATTACTCACCTCAAACCGGCCACAAGACTAGTTCGTTAAGCCTTTTCCTCTCGAATCGATCTCCTCGCGCGTTGAATCTGGCAAAAACCATAATGAATACATTACAATAGGCTAAAGAAACATAACCCAATCAAAAGAACTTGAAAAACACCAAAAATCTCGAAGTTGGCAAAACCCGAGCCCCGGGCCCACTTCTCGAAAAATTACGAAATTTATATTACCGGATTCCTCGTCTCGCCGCGAGTCCATACATACCAAAATCTTCCAAATCCGAGCTCAAATGACCTATCAAATCCCAATTTAAATTCTCAAAATCCCAAGCCCTAATTCATCCATTTTAGGCTAAATTCCATGCATTCCTAGGTAGATTTCTCAATAAAAACGAGTTTTAGGTTCAAGAATCTTACCTCCAATCATTCCTCCTTGAATCCCTCTTCAAAATCGCCTCAAAGCTCTCAAAGCTCGCTCAAAATGGAGGAAAATACATAACCCTCGCGGATGAAATGTTTCAATCAAAACCCTTTATGACCAGCCCAGTTTCTGCTTCTGCAGTATCGCTCCCGCGTCAAAATATCCGCTTCTGCGGTTTTTCACTTAATTTCCCCACGACCGCTTATGCGACAAGAATCTCGCTTCTGCGGATCCCCAAGTCCGCTTCTGCGTCCAGAAGTCAGCTCCTGCGGACCCGCTAATGCGGACCAAGTTCCGCTTCTGCAGAACTTCACAACCCATACCAACATCGCTCCTGCGCTCCCTTACCCGCTTCTGCGGAACCACTTCTGCGGTCCATTTCCACAGAAGCATAAATACCAGATGACAGAAATCACAGACCTGAAGCAACTTCAAAAACTCTCGTTTTTAACACTCGATCTTACCCCGAGGCCCCCGGGACCTCAACCAAAAGCACAGACACAACTTAAAACATTATTCAAACTTGCTCGAACCATCAAAACACTATAGTTAACATCAAAATCATCAAATTTCCTCAAATCAAAGCCTAAGTTCAACCAAAACTTCCAAAACTCGCATTCGATCAAAAACTCGACCAAACGATGTCCAAATTACCTGAAACTTTGCACACATATCCAAAATCACCTAACGGAGCTACTGCAACTCTCGGAATTTCATTCCGACCCCCGGATCAAAATCACACCTATCAACCGGAATTCGCCAAAATTCAAACATCGCTAATTCAATTCTAATTCTACACCGAACCTCCAAATTCAATTCTGATCGCACTCCTAAGTCACAAATCATCCTCCAAATCTAACCGAATCACCTGAAATCACATCCAAGCCCTCTAACTCGACAGTCAACATCCGGTTGACTTTTCCAACTTAAGTTTTCCTTAAGGAGATTAAGTGCCTCATTTCTTATCAAAACCAATCCCAATCAACTCTTACACACCACATACCAATAATTAAATGTTATGAAGCAATAAACGGGAAAACCGGAAAAGTGACACATGAGACGACGGGTCGGGTCTTCACATCCTCCCCATTTTAAACAAACGCTCGTCCTCGAGCGTACCTAGAGTTGTCCTAGAAGCCAACCAATAGCTAAATGACCTTACCAAACATATACCCAGGGTGATCCCTCGTCACCCTATCTTACATAGGTCTGATAACATAACATAGCTGAAATCTCACAATCCGTCGAGACCATAAACCGTGGAACCACATTGCACTTTCTGAAATTATAAACAAGACCAGAACCTCACATCTATACTCAGAATAAGTCCGAACCAGCTGTAATATCCCATACATGTAACCTCCGAGAAATCACATGATATACCACATAATCCAGCACTTGAAATGATAACTTCTATTCACAGCAGCTGTCCACAACAACCATATACCGATAGAAACCTCTTATTAGCTAAAGTTGAATTCCAACACTTCATATCCTACCAATGATAATGAAACACACAGCAAACCGTAATCATTTCTCAGATCAACCACTCATGAAACCTCTTCCTTTTTTACTAATACCACATCAGATTTCCGAACCGAACCTCGCTATTATTCTTCCAACGAGCTGTAATCAAATTTGTTCGTGTTCAATAATGACTCCCATGATCACCTCGAATCCAACACACCACTCTGGTGATATGGCACCTCATCACAGGCCTAAGCCACAACTTGCATAATCTACGCACCAATGAAGGGCGGTCTGAACATACTCAATTTATGACAAATGACTCAAACAAAAGAGCTGTAACTCAAACTCCTCAGTACCATCACAACACAAGGCTGGGACCCCGCCCTTTATCATAGAAATAGAATACATGAACCTACCTCGAAGGGTCTAACCTCCTCGTAGCCTCGCTACAATGCGCGACCTTATCTAAACACTGTTACACATGAAGCACCTCAAGTCGCTATGCTCAAAATAGACAGCCACACACAGGTTGGTGTCTGAAACCAAGCAATCCATCATACCCCTGGTGAAGCAAGTAATATACACCATTCAATCCTGAAAGGACACAACCGATGCGCTATTCGCCGAGCAACACCCAATGCGGACTTTCCTTAGAAACTAGGAAGCAAGGCATACAAAGTAACATATGGAAAACTATTCTCAACATCACACTGTTGCGGCGTGCAACCCGATACAGATAACATACCCGTGGCGGCGTGCCACCCGATCCACACAAATATTTCACATAGGGAGATGCACATCGAGCCAAACTTGCTCATTATAACAAAATACCAAGTATCGGCCATAAGCATACTGAGTGCATAATGATATCTATATATAGCGTTGTAAGCTACAAAACTCAAACACAACTGAGGTCCCCTCCCCCCCTCAACTTCCACTATGAATCTCGATAGCACCGTACTATATGTGCCTACACTCCGAAAATCATAACGCCTCACAGCACAGAGAAAGCATCTCATAGATCTCCGCAGATCACTAGCAGGCTCAATAACGATCGAATCAGCCTATCCTTCATCAATACAATTCGGGGCCAACAAAGCCAACTCAAGCGAAACACGTATCCAATCAGGCTTACTAACAAACTCATTACCAAGAAGACTAAAGCTTCTCCTTCCACTACTATAACTCATGCCGTAGCCGTACGATACGGCGCCCGATACCAAATCAATACCGAAATCCACAATCTCGCCCGACGGCATGCCCGGCCACAAGGAACGCATCCGAAAAAGTCCCTCAATATCGGAACTAAATAAATGGTAGAAGCCTCTGCACTGACATCAGCCACGAAGGCCCAATTAAGGAAAAAAATCTTTCCCAGCGGTCCGCTGATCTTTGGAGTACAACCACTCCGCTAGAACCTAATCTGATGCACTCCGCCACGCAACCTGTGGCATTTTTCGACATAACCCATAGCACCATAGTCTACACCCCAATATCATATCCAGAATCTAATATACCAAGCAAAGAAAGATCCACTCGGGCTTCCAAACCCCCAATAGCCGCTAACGGTACCAATACACACTATCCACAACCACTACATAACCTGAACATAAGGACTCCCAGTCTCCAGCTCCACATAGCACACAAATTACTATACCTTATTCCAAATTTTGCAGTATAAATACATATTACACCTCGAGTACCCAGTCATTCTTCGAAGATATTCTAAAATTTTCCTGTGCCACCAAACACACTCAGATATCAGCAGTCGATCTAGCAAGAAAGTGCCGCAATACTACCGAAGTATCACCATTCTAATCACATTACCCTTCTTTCGAGACATATACTCTCGTCAAATCACTATGTTTAGCAATACCATTCCCTTGATTACCTGAGGCTACCCGTTGCCTAAAAATTTTATGAATTTTTTCAGAACTGAACTGAGACCTTGCACACGCCAGTCTCGGTCCTCTACAACACCCTGCATATACCATACCTCCCAAAGGTAACATGAGAACTTTTATCTCCCTTCCGCGCCGCAGACATCGACGCACTCAACAAGTCAAGAACTTTCATTGATACCATTTAGAAGAAAAATCATTACACACTCCACGCTTCGCATACCCATAGAAAATATACTCATCTTCAAACCACGGTAAAACCCAACAAGAACATCTCTGCCAACTCCATTTGTACAAGCTAAACTGCCAGGACTGAATCCTTCTGTCTAAACCAAGCTGAGCAAGCCGTTAAAACCCAAGAGCATTGCTGCAAAATGCCTGTAAAGGCTCATTACCTCGAACACATACAAAGAATTAATCATATCCTTACCATACCGATTCGGTCTACTATCAAGCTATTCCATCTATCTAATTTCTTTTTTTATTCATCATCCACTTCATATTTCTCCCTCGCTGTAGCATCACAATGCCTCAATCCAGGCTTACCATACGAGACTCGCACATAAGACCACACTGTCTAAGACCCATGGGCCACCGAATACTCTCTCGAACGTTCCCATAAACACCACATTCCCAAAATACTCTACTATGAAGAACCTCCTGTGAATCTAAATCTGTTACCTTTTTTTTTACTGATGCATAAAATCCCATAATTACATAAAAATACCACAAGTCTTGACATTTCCCGATGAATACACAGTCTCTGACCACATACACAACCTTGAGGCACCTGATTGATATATGTAAAATCTTGAACACATTAGAATCATTCTCGAAAGTCATTCACTCTTATTCAAACTGCAAATTACTTGACTCAATGAACAAAACCACTCGTGCCTTATTAGCACTCTGACACCGCAGGATATGATCTCATGCCAATACAAACAAACATATTCCTTCTCTATACAGTGAGCATTCTTTATCATCAACAACTCAAGACATCCTATTATTTCCACACATCTACGAAGCACCATATAACCTTTGTCAAAATTTTCCTTCACACATGCCATCCTCAGCTCAATTTTTGCAACCCTAACTGATCTGCCAATATACCTCGAAACGGAATGAACATAGCACACAACCGTGCGATTAGCTAATCAATAGCAACCTCCCTAACTTGGCCCGAAGCCATATATCAGGACACACTCAATAGCCCATAATACTTTTACTCTAATGATGCCACAATACCATAGTGAGATTAAACTCAAATCATTTACAAGTTTGTGAAAACACAGATCATCTAGTTCTGTAATCCTCTACAAATATCGCATTCATCCCCACATCAGTTGAGTCCACTCTCTTGAGCAACCCGAACTTATCAAATTTCAGCACGTACTCTTCCATTACACATGATATCTTCTAACAATATACATAAGAATCGTACCACTTAAGAACACTCCGCAGGAGATAACCCACCTGCTTCGCCTCAGTTTAGTATTTCAGCACACCTTCCACCATCATACACATAGCACAGCCATTTAGTCTTCCTGAGTCTGAACTCATACCGCCACACGTAATGTACTTCACTTCCCAACTAGGAGACACGAAAGTATTCTTCACGCACCCATAATTCGGGCTACACATCAATTACGATAGGAATCGAACACTTAATAGTTCATCCATTTTTCAGCAGACTTCTTTGTCACTACCAAGTCACATAGATACATCTCGCAGCACTAACATACTCGTCACATGGATATCCAACCGCCATTCCGGCTAATAAGGAAAATACTGAACATATACGTTCAGAACACTTTCTCACACAATCAGCACCTCGGTGCTCAAGCCATAGGCAAAGATCCGGCCTCAAGTCCTCCAGAATGGCCCGATATACTCACAATGATTACCTTTCGCCCCTCAATCGGGGAATCACAAGCCATCAAGGCACATATAATACCGAGAGCTCATGTGTGCATACAGACGTGTAGAATGAATTTCAAGAGTTATATTTCAAGCTAAATCAAGTACGCACGATAAGAATTCCAAGAAAGTGAAGTTTTCCTAAAGGTTCTACAGCCTCTCGAGGATAAATACAGACGTCTCCGTACCGATCCGCGAGACTCTACTAACCGGTTCATCACTCATGAGGCCTACCTAGGCTCTGATACCAACTTGTCATGACCCCAATCCCGGTCGCGATGGCGCCCAACACCATTGCTAGGCAAGCCCGACCAATTAACACTCACAACCCAATCACATATCCCATTACCAATTTATAGCATTAAATTAACAGTTTAACAAGTCTATTAACCAATAATTTAGATAGAGACAGCATGAATCACTGAGATAGCCAACATCTCCCAAAGACCTAGGGTCATGAGTCTAGAGCCTCTAAGATAACAAAGTAGCAAACTCTCCTGTAATACAGAGTTCTAAAATGCGGAAAGATAAAAGGGATAAGGGGAGGAGTCAGGTCCTGCGGACGTCAGACAGCTACCTCGACAACTCCTGGACACTCTGGGAAACCACAAACAGCTCGACTATGCTCCCGGAACACCTGAATCTGCACACATGGTGTAGGAAGTAAAGTGAGTACTTCCAACTCAGTGGTAATAGACATATATAATGGCTGAAAGTAAGACATCCCGAAATAACAATGCAAAGCTATAACTAATAATTCAACTCATTTTAACGGTGGGACAACAGCAAGCAATGACAGGTAATTCAGATAGATATCGATGTATGAATGCAATGCAATGCACATGACCGCTGCGGCGTACAACCCAATCCATTTGGGTACCCGCTCTCACTGTGGGGGTTCAGACTCCGGAGGGGCTCCTACAGCCCAAGCGCAATATCATTGTAGCATTCGCTGCGGCGTGCAACCCGAACAACAATCAGTCCAGATATATGCATGTAAGCCACACAGGCACAGTCAAGTTTATCATTTTCAGTTCTGATTATTAGGAATTATAGATTAAGTGTTTAAAACATTAGAAGTTTACTAAGCATTTCGAGACAGTGTTTAACTCAGGACTGATATCATGAAAACATGCCAAACATCAGGGAGACAGTGATAATAATCCCTAAGGGATCTAAATAATCGGCACACAGCCCAAATATGCTCATAGCAATCCAAGTAGGATGTTTACCAATCAATTTCTAGTCAATAACACAGTTTGAACATCACTCGGACGGACTAAGCCATAGTCCTCCAATCAAAAACGACCCCGCACTCACTGTAGAGTACGTGTCTCGCCTCAATATAGCGTTACAGAGTGATATACCGAGGTTTCAAACCCTCAGGTCATCGCCTATATCTATTACTCACATCAAACCGGCTATAAGACTAGTCCGCTAAGCCTTTTCCTCTCGAATCGACCTCCTCGCTCGTCGAATCTGGCCAAAACCATAACGAATAGATTACAATAGGCTAAAGAAACATAACCCAATCAAAAGAACTTCAAAAACACCAAAAATCTCGAAGTTGGCAAAACCCGAGCCCCAGGCCCACTTCTCGAAAAATTATGAAATTTATATCACCGGATTCCTCGTCTCACCACGAGTCTATACATACCAAAAACTCTCAAATCCGGGCTCAAATGACCAATCAAATCCCAATTTAAATTCTCAAAATCCCAAACCCTAATTCATCCATTTTAGGCTAAATTCCATGAATTTCTAGGTAGATTTCTCAATAAAAACGAGTTTTAGGTTCAAGAATCTTACCTCCAATCATTCCTCCTTGAATCCCTCTTCAAAATTGCCTCAAACCTCTCAAAAC
This sequence comes from Nicotiana glauca, assembly GCA_026770625.1. Taxonomy (NCBI): domain Eukaryota; kingdom Viridiplantae; phylum Streptophyta; class Magnoliopsida; order Solanales; family Solanaceae; genus Nicotiana; species Nicotiana glauca. Next base: position 39,151 of record MU778531.1, read on the forward strand.
TCGCTCAAAATGGAGGAAAATACATAACCCTCGCGGATGAAATGTTTCAATAAAAATCTATTATGACCAGCCCAGTTTTCGCTTCTGCGGTTCCCAAAACTGCTTCTGCGGTATTGCTCCCGCGTCCAAGTATCCGCTTCTGCGGTTTTTTACTTAATTTCCCCACGACCTCTTATACGACAAGAAACTCGCTTCTGCGGATCCCCAAGTCCGCTTCTGCGTCCAGAAGTCTGCTCCTGCGGACCCGCTAATGAGGACCAAGTTTTGCTTCTGCGGAACTTCACAACCCATACCAACATTGCTCCAGCTCTATCTTACCCGCTTCTGCGGAACCGCTTCTGCGGTCCATTTCCGCAGAAGTGGAAATACCAGATGACAGAAATCACAGACCTGAAGCAACTTTAAAAACTCTCATTTTTAACACTCGATCTTACCCCCGAGGCCTCTGAGACCTCAATCAAAAGCACATACATAACTTAAAACATTATTCAAACTTGTTCGAACCGTCAAAACACTATAGTTAACATTAAAATCATCAAATTTTCTCAAATCAAAGCCTAAGTTTAACCAAAACTTCCGAAACTCGCATTCGATCAAAAACCCGACCAAACGATGTGCAAATGACCTGAAACTTTGCACACATATCCAAAATCACCTAACGGAGCTACTACACCTCTCAAAATTCTATTCCGACCCCTGGATCAAAATCTCACCTATCAATCAGAATTCACCAAAATTCAAACTTCGCCAATTCAAGCCTAATTCTACACTGGACCTCCAAATTCAATTCCGATCGCACTCCTAAGTCACAAATCATCCCCCGAAGCTAACCGAATCACCGGAAATCACATCCCCTCTGACTCGATAGTTAACATCCGGTTGACTTTTTCAACTTACGTTTTTCTTAAGGAGATTAAGTGCATCATTTCTTATCAAAACCAATCCCATTCAACTCTTACACACCACATACTGATAATGAAATGTTAAGAAGCAATAAACGGGAAAAACGGAAAAGTAACACATGTGACGACGGGCCGGGTCATCACACGTAAAATGAGAACATCCTGCAATTTAAAGAGTTAGTACAATCGAAAATAACTAGAGTTCTAATGATATACTCTTGCATGGTGGAAGGGTTCTACTTATCTTCAATTCTAACTTCTCCCTTATCTAGAATAGAATTCTCTTCGAGTAAGAAGTCTTTCTCCTTATCACTTATGCAACCTTTTCGTTCAGGAGATATCAGATGTAACCACTTAAGTTTATCTCCATCACGTGCATGCCTTGTGCTTGAAACTGCCCGTATTTGTGTACACTGTGTATGGACCTGGTTAATGCTTGAGTTCCTTTTTCAATCATCAAAATAAACTTTACTTAGCCAACAAATTTTCCCTTTTTAATGATGACAAATTATGTGCTTTCCATAAGCATAAGCCCTGTTTCTACTAAGCTCAACATCAGCACAATGTTGGAACACTTTCTATTTTAAAGTCACAAATCATCAAGGACCAGGTTCATTATGTTATATACACAACAGTCTAAGTAAAAAAGCACAAGTAAAAAGTACAACCTATCTTTTCCCTTTTGACATCATCAAAAAGTTGCATAATTATGTTAGATAAGCAGATTTTAGTAGATATTACTCATGGCTACTGGGGCTTCTTCAAATATAATCATGGAGTCAAGAATCATATATCAATATAATAATATTAGCTATCTAAGAGGCATCAACAAACAGTTAGAGCACAAAAACAGTTGATTAACATTGATACTAGTCATTCACAAAGCATAAAGAAAAATAAAGATACTGGATCATGAGAAAAAAGAAAAAACAAAATCCCATACGGGCCACTGGTTTGTCTAACTAGGCTAAAAATGATTTGCCTCCCACTGTCGAGATATTTCATAAGGACCAAGTCCATGAATGTGGCAATGTACCTATTTTCCGGCCTTGGCAACACAATCTTGTTAACAAATTCAAACAACACTTTCTAGGGTGGCTTCATCTCACTTTTGTATACAGCCTTGGGCTGAAGCTGTTTTTCATTGTCACCAAACTTCCTTGTAATGGCAAGTGAAGTGGGAAGGTTTTCTAGGCTTGACCATTTTAACTTATTGTAGTCATGGTACCTTTCAGGAGGTACTCCCAAAATTTTTCCCAACTCCTTGTCATCAAATCTCACATTCACCCCCTTTACCACATCGGTGACTCTGTAATTTTTTATTTCACAATTTGTCATGCACTACAAGAACAATGCTAATTACATGGGGATATAATTCGCAGATAATACCTGCGAATTTTCATGAAAAATATTATAATTCCTAAATTTAAAATATATTACATGCCAAAAATATTTTCCTAGAAAAATCCACCGGTAACTTTGGCGCCGTTATGCGCTAAAATATTACCTGAGAAATTACCCGCAGAAATAAATCAGCAAGTACATTTCCGTAGAAAAATCCGTAGGTAAGAAAATAAAGAAAATAAAAATAAAATCCTATGTTAATTCGAAGGAAAATCCCTAGGCACCTGTACATGCGACTTTAGTTGGGGATATTTTCTTGGGGATATATCTGGGGATTTGCTTATTTGGGAAATTACATGGGGATATTATTGCGGCGGATTTAGCTGGAGATTTTTTCTTGGAGATTTAGCTGGGGATTATCTTAGCTGGGGAATTACCTTGAGATATTAGTGCTGCAAATTCAGTTAGGGATATTTTCTTGGGGATTTACCTGTGAATTTTCTTACATTGGGAATTACCTAGAGATTTTGTTGACGCGAATATAGGTAGAATTTTTTTTCTTGCGATTTACTTATTTGGTGAAATTACATGGGAATTATATTATTGTAATTTTTTCTAGAAATTTATTCTTTGTAATATAGCTTGGGATTTACCTAAAATATTTATTATCTAAGAAATTAATTAGAGATTATTTGTGTAGTTTTAAACGAAATTTATTTCTTTGGAATTTACTTGAGTATTTTAATATACGGTTTTTATTGGGTATTTGTTCTTAGTATTTAGATAGAAATTTTATTATTGTTGTTTCAATTGGATACATAATATTTGAGAATTAATTTTATCCATATAATTATCCATGTATGCAAAGGTAAATGTAAATTGTTGATCATATATAAAATTTAATGATATATATATATATGCTTGGATTGAACAATATAAGTCATTTAACATCACATAGTCGGTTATTAGTTTTTTAACAAATTCAATAACAAAATAATTATCACAAAATAAATTATTTTAAGAATTAAAAATTTAAATGGTTGATATAAAGAACATAATAAATCTAAAATACAATTATATTTGAAATATTACAACTAATATCATTAGAAAATATATTAAATATAGGTAAATTATTGAAATCTATTTAAGTTTAATTTCTAAGTAGAGAAAAATTACGTTACATTTATAAAAATATAACTAAGTTTTATTAACTTTTTATCTTATGTATGTCATTTTTTACATGTATTTGATTAAATAAAAATCAATTATAGCATATATAAAATGATATAGTTTGAACTAAGTTTTATTAACTTTCTATCTTATGTATGTCATTTTTTCATATGTATTTGATTAGATAAAAGTCAATTATAGCATATTTAAAATGATATAGTTTGATATTCTTAGTATTGAAACTTACTATCGAATAATCTTATAATTTCACTTTCTAACATCATTTCCTGATTAAATCCTACCATTATTAATAAAATAACTTAATCATTTGTACTTTATTAGGATTTTTGAAATAATTCTTACTAATTATTATATACAATGTATTTAATTCTTGTCAATTAGTGTATTTTTTATAAAAAAAAAATAATACGTTATTCGAGAAATATAAATGAAAATTTAAAACAAATTAATGATACCTTAAATTTGATATTCTTAATTTTCTATTACTTAATTACTTACTGTGTAAGTAATAGCAAATTTATAAATAGTGGACACACAAGTCATTATCCACTCAGGAACTGACTAGGTATGTTCATTGCTGTAAACCGACAGCTCGCTTTGATGCCAAGCGTGGGGTGAGACAAGGAGACCCTTTATCACCCTACCTTTTTTTTAGCCATGAAATATTTGACAATACTGATGAAGATTTTGAAGAGCAAACTAGATTTCAATTGCCATCCATGGTGTAGGAGGCTAAACATAGTTTAGCTAAGCTTTGCTGATGATCTTCTACTTTTTTGTAGAGGTGATCTTATATCTACACAAATGATATATGACTGCTTCCAGCAATTTTTTGTCTCATCAAGGCTGATTTCCAATCAAGGAAAGAGCTATATATACTTTGGTGGAGGACCAGTATAAACTCTAACATCTGTGCATCTTCAACCTCAATACCACCAAAACCACCAGATCCTACTGTACAAACCACCATGAATATGGATTCCAGTGATTCTCCACCACCAACTACAGACTGTCCTTCAAAATCCTACCTTCATACACTTCTTTCACATACTCCATCATCTTCCTTTACTCATAATCCCTCCCTCCTTCATCCTACTTTTGACTTATCAAATGAAATAGAGGCACCTACTGATCTTTCCAATTTTATTCCATTAACAATTGAAGACAAAGAACGGTTTTACGCATCTTGGAAGCATGCAGTCATTGTTAAGGTTTTTGGTCGAAAGGTGGAACATCAACTTCTTCGACAGAAATTTTACGCTCAATGGAAATCAAGGGAAAATCTTCCTCTAATTGATCTAGGATCTGATTTTTTTCTTCTCAAATTTCAAAAAGAGGAAAATAAAGTTCATGCTCTGCATGAGGGGCCCTGGTTCATCTTGAAATATTTTCTTTCAGTTAGACAATGGGTGCCAAAGTTTATGGCCTCTGAAACTAAAATTACTTCTTCGGCCATTTGGCTTCGACTTCCAGAATTACCACTTGAACTTTACGATGTTCAATTATTGCAAATACTAGGAAACAAAATTGTTAAAATCCTTACAATTGATACATGCACTTCCTCCACAACACGAGGTATATATGAACTTTGTGTGTGGAGGTACGGTTGGATCGACCGTTTAAAACTCATCTTTTTATAGGGAACCATAACCAAACGATCCTTTATGAAGGCTTAAATTTATTTTGTACAAAATGTGGGCGACTTGGCCATAATACACGGACATGTTCTTACATTATACCACCAAACTCCACTACAAACATCAATAAAGCTACTCAATCTCCTCCTGATGAATGGATGCTTGTACAATTTCCTAAGAAATCCTTGCTAAAATCTACTGCTGCCACTGCTGTTACTTTTGCCACTTCTCCATTACCAGGTACGCAGGTAAGGATAACGGATGTAATTAACAACCCTAATAAGATCTTATTTAATAATCTCTCACTAAATAATACTAATTTTCCATTTCCTATTACTTTAGCTAATAATTCTGCTTCTACTGCCACATCAAAGCTTACTACTACAAATCAATTTGATTTGCTTTTACAAAATGCAAGCGGTGACCCTCAAACAAATCCCAATCTTTCACCACTAGAAGACCCTATTAACCAGGCTGCCCTATCACATTTAGGCCATACTCCAACACCTATCCCTCTCCATGCAATGGGACACGATACCCTCAACCACATGCAAACATTTCCACCACCAATAACTAAGTTCGATACCACACACCTACAAGCCCTAGGTTCTAACCGACCTCGTCATTGTAATACTACTTCCAATACTACTTTTCCCTCCCCCTCACGCCAAACCACTATATCTCCCATGCAAACCTCTCTTCAAATTATATCCCCTACTAATACTCCATTACCTACACCTCCAAGTCTATCACCTCATCATTCTCCACCATCCCTTTCCACCACTTCCACATCATCTTTATCCAATTCCCCTGCACTAACTACAAACTCCAAGGTTACTCCTTTATCAAATCTTATTTCAAATACTATACAAGAAGATGAATCACAATTTCAATCATCTTCTACGATCCCGAGCTCCTACTCCACAGAACATTCACAAGCTCACTCACCTCGTAAACCCCTCCTCTCTCCCACCTCCACATTTAATCATGGAACCCAACACTATAATCTACACTGCCTAAACCCCTTATGCTATGACAGATCCATCATCTTGGCTCGAGATATCACTTCAAAATCATACTCTCACGTTCCGTGGAAGTGAATCATCAGGAAGTAACAATCCTCATAAATAATCTGGTGGATCTAGCACAAATCATTATAGAGGGAATAACTCTAGGGACAGAGCTCTATGGCCGGTACCATTGGTCTATGATGCAAAGCCCATATCTCGCTCCTTATCATCCTCTCCAGTTACCAACCCCATTTTGGAACCCAACCCATCTTCATCAACACTATCTCCAGATGGCTTTTTACCTCCTTCCTCTCCAAACTCCCACAATACCATGGATCCAACCCTACTCAGTTCTCCCACTTCCACCCCCATAATGGATCCCCTTACACCTCTTCTTCTATCCTCACCACCATCACCACCACACCCTTATCAACAAGCAAGTGGAACAAGCTATTTCAAGAAGAACTCGAAACCGACATTCTTTACAACAGGGAGACGAGACCAGTGCATGCATGGCTCGACTCAATCAAAGACTTTGTCCAAAAAGAGGAATACGAAAGGAAAATCTACATTCGTTGTCCTTCAAATCTAATGACTACCTCCTGTCGACTCAGACTAACCACAAATCCCGACGTAGGCAAATATGTCATATTGCTCGTGCCTACTCTACATCTGAGACCAGAGGAGAGCATTATCACAGTGAGGACTCAACATAGCAGCCCACTGCTCACCCGAAATGACGCTCACATGAATTTTGTCATATGGAATTGTAGGGGTGCCCAGTCATCCAAGTTTCAATGCAATCTTTGCTCATTAATCGACTACAACCACCCTTATCTAGTTGTGTTACTGGAAACCCACTGTCAAGCTCATCATAATTTGAAAGAAGAGTTTAATTTCACTGGGTTAATTGAGGAACTTGCCATTGGTCAGTCATGTGGTATTGCCATCTTATAGGATTCTGCTGTCCTAACAGTTGAGTATGTGGCTTCCACACGACAAGAGCTTCACTGCCATATCCAGGTACATCCTTATACTCAAAATCCTATTTACTGTAATATATGCAAGTAATGACCTAGATAATCGAATTGCCCTTTGAAATAATCTTATATGCATTCATGATAATTATAAAGGACCTTGGTTTATAGGAGGGAATTATAACGAGATCACATATGCTACGAATAAGTGGCCAACAGATTAATATTTCTAGGTCAAATATGTTTATTGATTGTATAAACTACTGGCACCTTACTGATTTAGGATATAAAGGCAATACATATACTTGCACAAATGGTCGTCATAATCGTCATAATATTTTGGAGCATATTGATCGTTGTTTAGCAAATTATGATTGGCTTAATTTATTTCCACATGCTCTTGTAACACACTTACCCCGCACTCATTCGGATCATTTTCCAGTATTACTAGACCTTCAACATTGTCCTCTCCCTCGTCAAATTTTTTTTTTTTTTTTTTTTTATT
>MU778531.1:47563-70045 GCA_026770625.1 Nicotiana glauca
TTTTTTTTTTTTTTTTTTTGATTTGAAACAATCTGGGCTACTCACCCCACGTTTCCCTCCATCATCACACAAGCCTGGAATACTAATCTATACTTACTTCCTGCAATTGATACTTTTACTGATATTATACAAGAATGGAATAAAAATACTTTTGGTAATATCTTTGCACGTAAACATAAAATCTTGGCTCATTTAAGAGGGATTCAGTCATCTTCAAATTATTCTACTAGTGTTTTTTTACAAAATTGAGAAAAATAATTAATCTATGATTTTAATGTTATATTAAAATTGGAAGAGGACTTTTGTAAACTTCAGTCTCGTATAAACTGATTAAATGAAGGTGATGCCAATACGAATTTTTTTATCTATCTACACTCAATCGTCGCATACATAATCGTATTACTGATATACAAGATCAAGGGGAAAATTGGATAACCAACCCTCATAATATTAAGCAAAATATTATCACTTATTACCAATCTCTATTGCAAACACAACATCTTAGTTCCACAAGAATCTATCACATCCATCCTACAAATGTTCTTAATCAACATGAACAAAATTCTTTAACTACCCCGCTTCAAGATCATGAAATTATCACTATGTTACATTCTTTAAAACCTCTCAAGGCTCCAGGTCCAGATGTCCTGCATCCTTTTTTTACCAAAATTATTGGAATATCATAGGTAATTCAGTGAAATATTTTTGCCATAAAAGTTTCCAAGATCACAAGATAAACCCCATTATCAATAATACCCTCATTTGTCTCATCCCTAAAAATAATAATGCATCTTCTATCTCTCAATATCGCCCTATCATCCTTTGCAACACCATTTACAAGATTATCACAAAAATAATTGTTAACACGTTAAAACCAATATTATAACATCTTATTAATCCTACCCAATCTAGCTTTCAAAAATATAGGAGAGCTTCTGATAATGCATTTATAGTACAGGAAATAATCACTAGATTTCAAAAAATGAATGAAAACAATTCTCATACGCTTATCAAATTAGATCTGAAAAAAGCATTCGATAAAATGGAATGGTCTTATATTCATTATACCCCTTTTACTCTAAAGTTTTTACAAAATTTTATTAATTTAATAATGTCATGTATTACTTTTACCTCTACAGCCATTCTTATTAATGGAAGCCCTTCTGAATATTTTCAGCCTATAAGAGGTTTAAGACAAGGGGACCCATTATCTCCGTATCTATTTATCCTTGGTTTGAAATGCTTTCTCGCACAATTCACACAGCGGTGGACTACTACATCTTGAAACCTCTCACTCTTGCTAAAAGGGGACCACAATCATCTATTTTTTGCAGATGACATTATTCTCACAGCAAAAATTATACCTTCTACATGTACCTCAAATGTTAACACCCTTGATAACTTTATCACACTTTCAACCCAAATTATTAATTTCCAAAATTCTAATATTTTATTCTCAAAAAATTGTCCACTCCCAACCAGGCAAAACATCCTTCACCTCTTTCATATGAAGGAGGGGAAAACATTTGGTAGATAATTAAGATTCTCAATCTTTATCAAACCACCTTCCAAAATGATTATCAATTCTTACTTGACAATTTCAAAAGTAAACTCGCAGGCTGGAAAATAAATTTTTTATCCAAAGCTGGTAGAACAACACTAATTTATTCTACCCTCAACTAACTACCCAATCACCTTATGAAATACAACACATTACCTGCATCTATAATTTCACATCTCAATCGTTATCAAAGAAATTTTCTTTGGGGCACAACTCCGCAAAAGAAAAAGTTTCATCTAATAAATGGGCTACTGTAACACAAACTTTACATCAAGGTGGATTTGGAATTCAAAATCTCACCATTAAAAATCAATCTCTACATGCATGTCTTGCATGGCGACTCTCTCAATATCCAAATCAACTTTGGGCACAAGTCTTGTTACAAAACTATCTACGCCTTACACATCACATAACTAATCGAGGTTCCTCCACTTGGCGGAACATAATGAAGGGATGGTTGTCCTGTAAATTAATCTATCAATGGAATCTTGTCACTGGTCAACACGTATATTTTTTGTGACCCTTGGATAACACCACATCTTATAATCTGTAACTGCATCACTAGACCACTACCTCAACACGAGGAGAACAAATTAGTTTCAAATTACTACTACAATCAACCTTGGCATTTGGACACATTACCTTTTGTCTTACTACCCACATTTGAACACGGTATTAAAGATATACATATATATATATATATATATATATATATATATATATATATATATATGTCATTCTCAAAAATAGGTTATGATCAAATTTTTTGGTCACTTACTTCCCCTGGAACTTTCTCTGTTAAATCTTGTTATGCTTCACTCACCACTGCTCCCACTCCAATTTCCTCTTACATTTGGATTTGGAAGCTGAATATCCCCCCAAAAATAACATTCTTTCTTTGGCAGATTTCTCGTAATAGGTTACCTACCACTTCTTATTTATTCCATCTATGTATTTTAGCATCACATATATGGACACAATGCCTTTTGGCAGCAGAAACTATAGAGCATCTTTTTTTCGGTTGCCCTAAAGCTTTATATGTTTGGGCAGCCATTAAATTATCGTTACCTCCTTCATGTAATACTGTTCTACCACCAAATTCTCATACTTGGTTATCTGATCTTATCCACTCCCATCTTTCTCCTACACCTTATAACATCCCAACTACAATCCTTATCCCCTTTGCATTATGGCATATTTGGCTTAGTCGTAATAAACATAGGTTGTAAAATAAATAGCTTTCCCTAAATATTACGTCACTCATTAATACTACAGTTGAATATTAATATTTTACAACTCACACACAACGCAAAAAAGCTTGCCAATATATTCCTCTCTATATCAAATGGCATCCACCAGTCGTAAACTGCTACAAACTTAATATAGATGGATCTGCATCACTCTCCCATAAGGAATATGGCATTGGTGGGGTTTTTCATAACCACCAAAGTAGTTGGGTAGTAGGATTTGCAGGTCAATCAAAAAAAGGTACCAGTATTCAGGCAGAGCTCTTGGCACTGCATAAGGGTTTGAGCATAGCTTTACAACAACATTTGATACCCTTGGTGATTGAAACAAATGCCCAACAGCTCATAGGTATGTTCCAAAACACTCCTATATCTTATGATAACATTATAAACGATTGTAGGTTGTTACTTCCCAGCTGCATAGTCCATCACTCACTAAGTATGATAACATTATAAACGATCGTGTTGCTGACAGCCTCGCTAAGTATGGAGCCAAGACTACACATTCTACTTGTCTACTTTTTGCACAACCACCATCTTTTGTCCACACTTATCTCCAGCAAGATCAACAAGGAACTCACCAAAGGAGGACTGTACCAGTCTCAACACAGTCACTCTCTATTTCGGATAATAGTTTTTGTAATAGTACTGTACATAGTGCCCTCCATGCACGGTTTCACACCTCCTTTTTACCAACTACACCCCGTAAAGGGTATAGTAAAGGGAGTTTTTCCATTTAAAGTGACATTATTCGAAATGGGATTATTTATTCTTTTCAGAGTCGCCACTTGGGAAAGGTTTGGATTTTTGTGTCCCAAGTCACCGGTTTATCTTGAATCCCAATCCGAGGAAATTTTCGACTTTTCAAGTGACGTCTGCGAACCAGAAATTCTGAATAAGGAATTTTGTTGACCCGAGGAAAGGTGTTAGGCACCCTCGGAATCCCGTGGTTCTACCACGGTCGCTTAAACTATTATATTTGGCTAAAAATCTGATTTTATAACATGTTTTTACCTATGTGCTTTTTTAAATATTATTTACCGCTTTATTATTATTTTTAGTGAGAATTGCAACGTCGTGAAAATATATCTCGAACCACGTCGCATCAATGTACCCGTGGTTATTGACATATTTCGACTCCGTTGAGATTTGAATTTTGATCACATAAATGTGCACCCAAGTTTAAGAAACTAAATTATTAAAAAGCGCGCCTAAAGATACTAGCGCATTATTATTTTGGGAAAAGACGTGAAATTTACTAAATGGCCCGTCCCGAAATCTAAGAATTTTAATACACATTCATGAGGGCCCCGCAATTTTGTATGTTTTATTTGGCGAGCCTCGTCTCATTTTTATTTAAAGACATCCTAAAGTGAACTATATTTTTCTACTTTTATTTCATTTCTAAAAAAACAAGAGAAAGTCCTAAATAATTTGTTATAAGACTGAGGTAAATCAGTCATTGGCCCAGGTCCAAATGAATATGCAATTGTAACCAGACCTGGGCCGTTTTCATCAGCACTGAGGCCCAAACTGTCCAAATGGACTACTGACTTCAGCTTCAATTCCAGTTGAACGCAGGTTCACCCGAATGACTTCAAATCACTTAAAGTGCATTCTATACATTATAACAAGAGAATATTACATTTATCCACTCAAACTAAGGACAATATTGATCGTTTAAATATCATATTAAAATCAGTTCATTCTAACTGTTTGACTAATGATGAGTCCTTAAACTCCAAATGTGACCACTACTGATATTAACCATTAATGAGTAATTGTTTATTTTTACATTTTATTTGAAACTAAAACTAACCGTAATCACTAATGCACACTCTAACTAATCACCTACTCAATAATGATTTAAGTCACACACTAAGCTATGGGTAATTCCTGATTCGAAGCTAAACCTACATGACTTGGGCCAACGGGAATAGACATCTATATGCTGTAATTTATGTTTGATTTCCAGTATAGCAAGTACTTAATGTGAACAGCCAAGCCATTTATACACTAGGGACTTGATTTCAACAAGAATGGATTCTACACTAGAATCAACAGTCCATCACAATTTAAACAATTCAAATCATTTAAACAACAGTCTCAATTGAACAGTTGACATTACAATTAGAATGAATTACAGCTAAGTAACTACATAGCATCCTACAGATTTTAGCTACTCAAGTGAGCACGTCGGGACATTACTTCATTTCAATCCCGTTCAAAGCTACATCAGTGAGAAGTCAAGTGTGTACCTGGAAATGTTTACAATGGAAGAAGAAGTCAGCAGCAACAATATGGCAGTAGTAGCACAGCAAAGCAATCAGCAAAGATTTGGAGTTTCAAACAACCATCAATACACAGCCCAGTGATTCCAGAAATGCTTTAAAACCAAGCAGGACCAAAAGATCAACCCAAGACAAGTTCAAACAAACCCAATCGAACTCCAAAATTAACCCAGAAATATTTACCCCTTCGATAAACCAGACTTCAATCCAAATAAACCAAATTTACTTCTCATTTAACCACAGTCAACTTGGACCAGTTATATCTAATACTCATGTAACTCAAGTTTCTTTTAAATCTTAATGTCAAAACAGAAACAGAGAAACTCTAGTTACTTTGAGTTCAAAGTAAGCTAAAGTGTTGAATTAAAGGCTGGAACTTGAAAGTAAACTGAAGGAAGGCAATGTGACAGTATGTTTCTGAGGCTCAAACGTTTAGTGTATTTTGCTATACTCTCTTTACTCTCAAAAGAATCTCCAGAATTGAACCCCTCCCCCCCCCCTCCAGAAAGCTCTCTCTCTCTTGGTCTGTTTTTTTTCCAGCTCTTTTATATCCTTTCCCAACTCTTTTTTCTCCTGATTTTAGAAAACTAGTGGACATTTAACTAACTTATTTTAGGCCTTAAAATCAGAAAGTATTGTCTCCACTACTAGTTGTCTTTTTAACTTTTCACAATTCACTTAGGAATGTCTCAATTAAGTCCACTAATAGATTTTAATTATTCAGCAGCCTTTAGTCAAATATTCAATGTAATCTATTTCCCCAAATTACCCCTTAAACTACTGAGATTATACTGCCCTAATCTCCTGTGATTTACTGAGACTAATGTTATCAACAATTCAAACCTTTAAACTGCATTACCCGTTCAACTAATAACCAATTCAATCAATCGATTAACTTTAAATAACAATTAAACCTAACTAATTCCTAATTAAACACAGGACTGAATCTATAATAGGTATAACTAATACAACGTATCAAGCTCAATCGAATAGTTCAAGCTGGAACTCAAATTAGATTAAATGGTATTAAATCAAGAACACTGATTCAGGACAATTGATCGAACTGGACTGTTAAGGTCAAAACTGATACACACACATACATGGGAATAACCAACTTTGAAACAAATTATATTTTCTAAATTAACACCAGATAAAGCAGATTAAAAACAGTAATAGAAAACCAACTGGAAAATTGTTACGGATTCAACACACACGACCTATGAACACTGATTAGTTTGAAAGAAAACAGACTAAGCTCACACATACTAACATTTTTATATACCAAGTGAAAGAAACAACCAGAAAAGCTTAAAGAGATCGACAAATTCATGATAACAACCAAACAAACAATTCACAACATTTGAGTGATCAAACCATTTGATTCGATGACTACTGACTAAGCAATTCACACATTTATGGAGAACTAATCAGTTAAAACATAGGAAAAAAACAAAAATGAAACAGGAGGAGAAAGGTACTAAAAACTTAAACAAAAACTACAAAAATCAAAAAGAAAGGAAAATTGGAAAATATACGAGAATCAAACGGACCAAAGCTGAAGAACTCCTCGTCCCTTCGTTTTGGACAGAAGAGGACCTTAATCGTGTGTTTCCAATATGGAAACATACGGCTAAAGTCTAATTCAGTCCAAAAATCCTCGCAGCTTCGCTAGATTTTAAACTTAGGGCTCACCCTGGCTGTGATTTACCATTCGAAGGATTTGGACCCTATTCGATGGAGAATGAGGATGGATTTGGGGTGAGGGAGTCAAAGAGTTCGTGGGGTGTGAGTATGGGATGGTTCAAAGGCAGCGCCTCCACCGTGGATCTTGTGGCAGCAGCTAGGGTTCTTAACTAAGAATTTAGATTCGAGGCATCCGGGCTGCATTCGAAGGGAGGTGAGCATGGGATTGGAATGGGGAGGTCGTGGGGGTTTGATGGTGTGAAGGTGGAGGCTTTTGGAGAGATTAGGTTTTCTAGCTATCTTTTGATCTGATATTCAAAGAGATATATCGGGATTCGAGGTTAGCTGTTATGGGGGTTGGGACGGGGAGGTCATGTAGGTTCGATGGTGTAAAGATGAGGGTGTTTGGGCCACGAAACTGCCGTGAGGCGATTTCCGGTGGCGGAAGGCGGTGGTTTGCGGCGGCGTTACAGGGGTCATATCTGAGGTTGGAGACGAAAGGGGCGAGGGGGCCTGTTTTGGTCTTGGGGGGTAGGGTATTGGTATTTGGTATATTAAAATTAGAGTCTTAATCCAAGCCGTTGGATTATAAAATCCAATGGCTAAGATCAAGTGTATTAATTCGAAACGGGATTTTTTAGGGTAATACAGGTGCGGGTTGAGAGATGGTAACAGGTCGGGTCAGTGAATGGGTTATGGAGGGGTTATCTGGACCGTTGGATTGGTTTGATCCAACGGCTTGGATTAAACACGATGGGACGACGTCGTTTGGATGTCTTGGAGATGGGCTGGTCCGGACCGGGTGAGGGGTGAGGTTTTGGGCCTGTTTTTTGGATCCAAATTAAACAGCCCAGTCCGTTCTCTCTTTATTTTCCAATTCTTTTCTTTTCTTTGAACTCCTAATTTAAAAACCAAAATCCTAGATTAAATTATAAAAATCCAATTAACTTATAAAATACTAATTAACTTCTACTAACAATTAAAACACATAATTAAATACCAATTTAAAATAAAATCATACAACTAGACCTTAAATGTTAAAATTGCAAAGTACATTATTTTTCGTGATTTTTCATCTTTGTAAAACAAACTTAATTACTCCTAATAAATCCTAAATGCAAATGCAACATATTTTTATATTTTCATTGATTTAAACAAATAGACATGCACACACAAATGCAAACAATAAACACAAAATCCACAAAAATTGTAAACAACACAAAATTATTTTATTTTGAATTTTCGGTAGTAATTCTCATATAGTGCAAAAATCATGTGCTTACAACTGCCCCTCTTTGTCCGAAAACATGAAGAGTTTTCATGCAAAGATAAAGTGAGCGAGCGATTTTTGCCCGTTTGAGTACTCCGTGTGAAGCATTTTTTTTTGAAAGGATTTGACCGAACCTTTGCTTCAAAAGGTCTTCTACATATCCCTGGCTAAAAGGGAATCATGTCAATGTAGTTCGGGAAGTTTTGGTAGCTTGGACTACCATGAAGCTGTGGTTTCACTATTATCGCTCTTGCTACTGCTGCTACTGCTTACTGACCTCCTTATTACACCAAAGGAAAATCAAATCTAAGCTAGCTATGCCTATCAATTATGAGTTACAAGATTCCTACCTATAATTCTCTTGAAAACTTGATCTTGAGTCTTAGCCGATTTTGCCTTAGACTTCGATCTGAATCTTGATGCTCGCGAGTTGTAGGTGCTTGTTTCTTTCTGTAGCATTGAGCAAAACAGGATTGGCGGAGCTTGTGACTTCCATCAGATTTTGAGCAATTCGCACCTTTATTTGCTCCAATATTTGAGCTCATTTCTTTTTGTTCTTTTCTTCTTTTCTTTATTCTGGATTGAGACTCACTCCGTACGTCATCTCGAACCCTGTGACTCGAGGTTAAACCTGCTCAGACACCACAATAAACAAACGAACAAAATTTTTCTGCCCAAGTTTTACTAGGAAAATTTCGTGAGTTATTTGCAATAAAAATTTGCGGGATCGATGGGGGGATTGGAAACCCTATATCTAAAGGCGCAACTCATGGATTGGGGCCCTAATGTTTGCAAAAGGAGAAACTCTCAACCCAGGGATTGGAGCCCTAATGTTGGCTAAAAAGGAAAAACGCTCAACTCAGGGATTGGATCCCTAATGTTGGCTAAAGGAAAATTGCTCAACTCAAGGATTGGAGCCCTAATGTCGGCTAAATGAAAAAACGTTCAACTCGGGGATTGGAGCCCTAATATTGGCTAAAGAAAAACGCTCAACTTAGGGATTGGAGCACCAATGCTGGCAAAAGGAAAAAACGCTCAACTTAGGGATTGGAGCCCTAATGTTGGTTAAAGGAAAACGCTCAATTCAGGGATTGGAGACCTAATGTTGGCTAAGGGTAAAATGCTCAACTCAGGGATTGGATCCCTAATGTTGGCTAAAGGAAAACCGCTCAACTCAGAGATTGGAGTCCTAATATTGGCTAAGGAAAACACTCAACTCAGGGATTGGAGCCCTAATGTTGGATAAAAGAAAATGCTCAACTTAGGAATTGGAGCCCTAATGTTGGCTAAGGGTAAAATGCTCAACTCAGGGATTGGAGCCCTAATGTCGGCTAAAGGAAAATTGCTCAACTCAGGGATTGGAGCCCTAATGTCGGCTAAAGGAAAATTACTCAACTCAGGGATTGGAGCCCTAACGTCGGCTAAAGGAAAAAACGCTCAACTCAAGGATTGGAGCCCTAATATTGGCTAAAGGAAAATGCTCAACTCAGGGATTGGAGCCCTAATGTTGGCTAAGGGTAAAATGCTCAACTCAGGGATTGGATCCCTAATGTTGGCTAAAGGAAAACCGCTCAACACAGGGATTGGAGCCCTAATATTGGCTAAGGAAAATGCTCAACTCAGGGATTGGAGCCCTAATGTTGGCTAAAGGAAAACCGCTCAACTCAGGGATTGGAGAAATAATATTGACTAAGGAAAATGCTCGACTCAGGGATTGGAGCCCTAATGTCGACTAAAGGAAAATTGCTCAACTCAGGGATTGGAGCCCTAATGTCGACTAAGGAAAACGCTTAACTCAGGGATTGGAGCCCTAATGTCGGCTAAAGGAAAATTTCTCAAATCAGGGATTTGAGCCCTAATGTCGGCTAAAGGAAAATTGCTCAACTCAGGGATTGGATCCCTAATGTAGGCTAAAGGAAAAGTGCACAACTCAGGGATTGGAGCCCTAATGTTGGCTTAGGAAGTAACAGGTTGTTTTTGGGAATTATGAACTATCCTCTTTTTTTTTTTGTTATCTCCTTTTTTGATAAAAAGCAGGAAAGAATATGGAGGAAACTTCCCTTTTGCGCCATTATTTGTTGTAAAGCCGTTTCAGCACTTGCGCATTTTCTTTGTTTTTGTTGCACCTACTTCTTGCACGGTTGCTTTGGACCGTGCCTGTTTCAATTTCTCAAACAAAGATCAATTATTAGTTTGAAGCGGTGATTGGCTTTGTGGCCTTGATTGTATTTGATCATTTTATCCCCGCCTCATTTCTGCTGAGAACTCCGCCGTTGATTGGTTTTTGAGGGCGACCCCCTTACGGCCGATAAGACCCAACTTTCAGGATTCCACGATGATTTGCCCGTGTAAGGCTTTGATCTTTTCATTCAATTCTGCTCTTCAGGCCTTTGTCTTTAACTTTCCCTCCTTTCCAATGTTTGGTCAGTTGGGATTGGCTGAACACATCCGTCGAGGATGGATCCTCTTCTCTTATCTTTTGCGAGGGGAAGCCCTTTAGCAAGTAGTCCTGCCACCGTTCTTTGTAACAGTTTCAGGATTCAGAGTTAAACCGAAAGGGATTCAAGGAAAAGCAAACCAGAAAGCAGGGTAATGAACTTTAAATAAAAGCGTCCCTTTCGGGGGAAAAGAAGGACTTATCTGGGGTGCATGCTGAATTCAAATGGACATGACATTCTTCTTAGAATGGATGCCCGACCCGCACCAACTTCTATCTTCTGGTGAAACCATCGATTCGTATTTCCGAGCCAGGGGATATTGCCAGGACTTTCAGTGATGAGATATCCTCTTTTCGGCCAACAGCGCCCTTTGCAGGTTTTCTCTAATCGAACTCTCTCATTTTTCTGCTCACCGTCGCCCGATAGCGCTCTTTGCGAGTTTTCACTAAGCGGGCTCTCTCATTCTCTTCTTTTCGACTCCCGTCGCCTTATGGTGCCCGAAGGTTTTCACCGATAAGACTCTCTTATTTATTTCTCTCAGTTTAGAATGCATCAGCTTTCAATCAATGATATTTCCCAGCTCTCATGCCTTTGGAAATTGATCCGAAGGACTTGAACTTGGTTTTGGGTAAAAAGAATTGCAGACGGGATTACAACTTTGGAACCATTCAATGGGCTCATGGTCGAACCATTATAACATCTGCCCAGTTTCACTTTTCGGGAAATTTGGATTTTTGGAGTGGTGTGACTGAATCCCCAGAGAGAGGCTGCCTACGTATCCTTTTGGAATCAAGTCAAACGTAGTTCAAACCATCATTTGTTTTGTCTTTTTTTTTTTCATCGGTGCTTTTGGATTCCAAAGAGGGTATCCAAGGAAATGTGACCGGCTCAAAGGGCTTGCAAAAGGGTTGGTAGTGTTTGGGTAGCGGGAATAAAAGCCTTCATCATTTTAACTGCACAAAGACATCACCAACGCAGGCTCAGACATAGTACCTTTTTACCGCATCTGCATTCACGGCTGCTTCGGGATCATTTCCTTCGATGTCACCCAAGTATAATGCCCCTCTCGGCAGTATTTTTCTAATGATATATGGACCTTTCCAGTAAGGAGCAAACTTTCCTTTTGCTTCCTGATGATGAGGAAGAATACTCCTCAATACCAATTGTCCCACTTCAAATTTCCTGGGTCGCACTTTCTTGTTATAGGCGCGAGTCATTCTTTGTTGGTACAACTGCCCGTGGCAAATTGCGGCCATCCGTTTTTCATCAATCAAAGTCAACTGTTCCAACTGAGTTTTAACCCATTCACTATCTTCAACCTCTGCTTCAACAATTGTCCGGAGTGAAGGGATTTCTACCTCTGCCGGTATCACAGCTTCGGTTCCATAAACCAACAAGTATGGGGTGGCTCCTACCGATGTGCGCACTGTAGTGCAATATCACAGTAAGGCAAAAGGCAACTGTTCATGCCACTGTCTGGAACTCTGGATTGTCTTTCTCAAAATCTTCTTGATGTTCTTGTTCACTGCTTCAACAACGCCGTTGGCTTTGGGACGATAAGGAGTGGAGTTCCTATGCGTTATTTTGAATTGTTCGCATACCTCCTCTATCAAACGACTATTCAGGTTTGCAGCATTATCCATGATGATGGTTGCGGGAATACCGAAATGACAGATAAGGTTCGAATGTACAAAATCCACTACAACTTTCTTAGTGACCGTTTTGAGAGTGATAGCTTCGACTTATTTTGTGAAGTAATCAATAGCAACCAATATGAATCTGTGTCCATTTGAGGCTTTTGGTTCGATTGGCCCAATGACGTCCAAGCCCCAAGAAACGAATGGCCAAGGTGCTGACATAGGATGTAGTTTCGTTGGAGGTGCATGAATCTAATCACCGTGCACCTAACACTGATGGCGCTTTCGGACAAAGCTGAAGCAGTCCTTCTCCATGGTTATCCAGTAATATCCTGCTCGAAGGATTTTCTTTGCCAAAACATACCAATTCATGTGAGGTCCACACACTCCTGCGTGTACTTCATGCATGATCTTTCCGGCTTCTTCCGTATCAACACATCTTATCAAATTGAGATCCGGGGTCCTCTTGTACAAGACATCACCACTTAAGAAAAAATCACTTGCATGTCGTCTAATGGTTCTCTTTTGATCCCCTCTAGCTTGCTCGGGATATTCTTGCATTTTCAGAAACCTTTTGATGTCGTGGTACCATGGCTGGGTGTTTGGCTCTACCTCAACCATATAACAATATCCATGCCCTTCCTTTATTTGGATTTCCAAGGGATCAATGTGAGCATTGCCTGGGTAGGGCAACATCGCAGCCAGAGTGGCGAGCACATCAGCCAGTTCATTGTGACACCGAGGGATGTACCTGAACTCTATCTATTTGAACCGCTTGCTAAGATCTTCCACATGTTGTCGATAGGGGATAAGCTTTATATCTCTGGTTTCCCATTCTCCTTGGGCTTGATGGATAATCAGATCTAAGTCTCCCATAATCAATAACTCTTCAACATCTTGGTCAATCGCCATATGCATACCCATGATACAGTTTTCATATTCAGCGGTGTTGTTTGTGTAGAAAAACCGAAGCTTGGCTGTGGCCGGATAGTGTTCACTAGTGGGTGAGATCAAGATTGCCCCAATTCCTACAACTTTTATGTTTACCGCCCCATCAAAGAACATTTTCCAAGCATGTGTGTCTTCAGAGATGGCCTCTATTGAATTTACCTCTTCGTCCGGGAAGTAAGTGTTCAATGGTTGGTATTCATCATCAACCGGGTTTTCAACCAAATGATCTGCCAACGCCTGAGCTTTCATTGTCGTGCGAGTGACATCGACTATGTCAAATTCAGTGAGCAGAATCTGCCATTTCGCTAATCTCCCTGTGGGCATCGGTTTCTGAAATATGTATTTCAAAGGATCCAACCTAGTTATGAGGTGGGTGGTGTAGGCATGCAAGTAATGTCTCAACTTCTGAGCGACCCAAGTCAAAGCACAACAGGTTCTTTCCAATAGAGTATACTTAGCTTCATAGCTGGTAAACTTCTTTCTCAAATGATAGATCACATGCTCTTTCTTCCCGATTACATCGTGTTGTCCTAGGACACAGACGAAAGAATTTTCGAAGATCGTCAGATACAAGAAAAGAGGCCTCCCAGGCTTTAGTGGGACCAAGACTGGCGGATTTGACAGATATTCTTTGGTCTTATTAAAGGCTTTTTGACATTCATCTATCCACTTGACTGCTGCATCTTTCTTCAATAATTTAAATATGGGCTCACACGTGGATGCCAGTTGAGAAATGAACCAACTGATATAGTTTAATCTACCCAACAAACTCATCACATCTTTCTTGGTTCTCGGAGGAGGCAAATCCCGGATAGAGATTATCTTTGTTGGGTCTAGCTCGATACATCTCCTGCTGATTATAAAGCCCAAAAGTTTACCAGACGGGACACCAAATGCACATTTGGCAGGGTTCAACTTCAGATCATACTTGCGCAATCGTTCAAAGAATTTCCTCAAATCTCGAACATGATCATCCCGGGTTCTGGACTTGATGATCACGCCGTCCACATATACCTCTATTTCCTGATTAATCATATCATGGAAAATGGCGGTCATGGCCCTCATGTAGGTTGCCCCAGCATTCTTCAAACCAAACGGCATGACTCTATAACAATATGTACCCCAGGGTGTGGTAAAGGCTGTCTTTTCGGCGTCTTCTTCGTCCATCAATACCTGGTGATATCCGGCGTAACAATCCACGAAGGACTGTATCTCATATTTGGTGTAGTTATCAACAAGGATGTGGATGTTGGGCAAAGGGAAATTGTCTTTGGGACTTGCCTTGTTCAAATCTCTATAATCCACACACACCCGAGTCTTCCCGTCTTTCTTTGGAACTGGAACTACATTGGCCAACCATGTAGTATATTGGACCACTTGAATTACCCATGTTTTCAATTGTTTTGTGATTTCTTCCATGATCTTATCACTGATGTCAGTTTTAAATTTTCTTTGCCTTTGGCTGGACTAGAGGGCAATTGGGGTAATTTGGCAATTTATGAACCACCAGATCAACACTTAACCCTGGCATGTCATCGTACGACCAAGCAAACACATCTTTGAACTCAAACAGGAGTTGGATTATTGCATCCCGGGTTTTCTCGTCTGTGTGAATGCTTATCTTGGTTTCCCGGATTTCTTCAGAAGTCCCCCAATTAAATGGCTCAGTATCTTTCAAGTTTGGCTTAGGCTTATTCTCAAATTGTTCCAATTGTCAATTTATTTACCTAAAAGCCTCTTATTCATAATATTCAAGTTCTTGGTTCATTATTTCACAATTAGACAGCGTGTTTGGATCTGGGCATGAAGTCCGCAAGCATGTCATGTTATTTAAAGCCGCATTATTAGAACTGAAAGAGAAAAATAGCAAAATCAGAAAGAATAAAGGAAAATGAACGATGAAATTTGATTTCATTTCTTGGAATTTGAAGATAACAGGGTTTACATTTCGAAATTTAAAGACAAAAAACTAAAGAAAACATCCGAGTTACACCCTGAATAACTCGAGATGCAGAAAAAGTAGCAGGACAAGTCTACCGGGACTCCCTCCTAATTGGAAATGGCGTAGCCTTCCAATTTTGCAACTTGGCGCCTGGTCCCATATACTGCACCTCAACGGTGCTAGTGCCCTCTCCTGGTTGAACCATATGGGTTTCGTAGAGCATTTTTCTCATTGCCCCACATATTTCCTCAATTTCTTCGGCCGTAAAGGCCTCATCGTCTGCTTCTTCATTGTACCTTGGCTTGACAAAAGTTTCATACAAATGTGGCAGTGGTTGAGGTAAAATCCATCCCTCATTTTTTCTCTTACTTGCCCACTTTTCATCATCTGGGGTATGGTGGATGCCTATCCCGAAGAACTTCTCAGTTGAAGGCAGGGTGATAGGTTCTGCTATTCCTTGTAATGATTTCCCAAGCCCCTTTCCCGGTTTGAAGCCACGTCGGATCATCTCTTTAGCCACCATGATTGATGCATTACAAAGGAAGGGTTGGGGACAAGGGTCTCCTTCTTCATACTGGTCGGCAACCACAATTTCAAAAGCCTGATAAACTATGTGCTCACTTCCCTCTCTTGCTTCAAGACATGGGACTGAAGGGTCCCGATAGATTGATTTCTCATCTTCCCCGTGGACCACGATCTCTTGACCCTCATGCTCGAACTTTACCATTTGGTGAAGGGTAGAGGGTACAGTTGTGGCTGCATGAATCCATGGCCTCCCCAGAAGAAATTTGTAGGATGTGTCCATGTCCAGAACCTGGAAGGTTATTTCAAAATCCACTGGGCCAATGGTCAGAATCAGGTCGATCTCTCCAATTGCGTCCCCTTTAATACCATCAAAAGCCCGTACACAGACATTGTTGGGCCAAATTCTTTTGGTCCCAATTTCTATGCATTGTAAAGTCGAGAGCGGGCAGATGTCTACCCCGGAACCTCCATCCACCACAACCCTTTTCATGTAGTACCCTTCGCATTTGACTGTTAGGTGCATGGCTTTGTTATGTGCAGCTCCTTCTAGGGGCAAGTCATTCTTACTAAAGGAAATTTGGTTGATTGCAAAGAATCTTTCCGCCATTCTTTCCATCTGCTCTACAGAAGTCTCAACAGGCACATATATTTCATTAAGGGTCTTAATCAATACCTTTTGATGTTCGGTGGAGCTCATCAATAGAGATAACAGGGAAACTTGTTCGGGAAACTTTCTAAGTTGGTCAATCACTTCATAATCTGACATTTTCATCTTTTGAAAGAAATTCTCTGATTCCTCGACACTCACAGGCTTTTTAGATGGGAAGCATTTTCTGGTGGCACTGTTTATTTCTTCCAAATTGGCATACTTTTGAGCAGGGTGGTTTTCTTGAACTGCTCCTGAGATTTCTTTGCCTTTATAGGTTACCATTGTTTTGATGTAATTCCAGGGTACAGCAGTAGGATCTGTCATGGGCTTCTGTGGCACGTGTTCAATAACCATTGGCTCATTCAGCCGAAGTGGTTTAATTGTCCCCCGGACCACATAGGCTCCTTTTGGCACATACATTGGTGTTCCCTTTTTCACTTCAAATGTTTTTGGAGGACTCAAGGTCAACTGCTTTTCTTTGCTGCCTCGTGGGATATAGAGAACACCATCTTTTGGAGGCATTGCCTCTGTTCCTGCTTCGACTTTCATTTCTGGTTTTGACTCGGTAGCTTTGGTCTTCTTTTCCCCTTTATCTTGCTTCAAGGCGATTTTTGGCTTTCTCTCTGCATCAGCAATGGCAATTATGGCCTTTAATGCCGGATCAAATTCCCCCTCTTCACAAATCATTCCAAGTACTGGCCCATTGTTGTGGGCTGGCAGTGGGTTATTTGTCACATTTGGGACCTCTTCATCCCTTACCACTATCTTCCCTTGTTCTATCAGATTTTCTACTGCCCTTTCTAGGGTCCAACAATCATTGGTGTCATGCCCTTCTGCCCCCGAATGATAAGCACACCTAACACCGACTCTGTAAGCAGGCGATGCTGGATTTTGCCTTGGTTGAGGGACTGGCTGCAAGAGACCCATCTGGACAAGCTTAGGAAATAGATTGGCATATTGTTCGCTGATGGGTGTGAAGGTTTGTCTCCTGGGTGGTTCCTGGGGACGGAAGTTATTCTGGGTGGTTGGGGATTATAATGGTTTCGGTAAGGAGGCTGATTTCTTGGAAGTGGAGCTTGGTTTCGGTTGGCTTGTTGCGGTGGTCGGCCATAAGGTTGAGCATTTATGACCATGTAGGGCTGAGGAGTATAGGCCATATCTTGGTGGGGGTAGTAGTGTTGTTGGCTTCTTTCTGGAAAACGGGGCCTGGGGTTACGATATTCTCTTACTTCTGACGCTGCCATAGACGTCTCTTCCTTTTTCTTGCCCCTTGATATTCCTCCGGACCCACCTTGGATGGCTTGGGAGGTTGCTCTTATGGCTGCCTGGCTCAAGATTCTACCCGTTTTCAGACCATTTTCTACCATTTCCCCGATTTTAATTGCTTCTGCAAAAGGCTTTCCCATGGCTGACATCATATTCTGGAAGTAATCGGGCTCTTGGGCTTGCAGGAAGACAGTGACCATCTCTATCTCATCCATTGGAGGTTTCACTCTTGAAGCTTGTTCGCGCCACTTAATTGCGTATTCTCTGAAATTTTCTGAGGATTTCTTCTTTTGATTTGTCAGAGAATTCCTATCTGGCGCAATGTCTATGTTGTATTGGAACTGTCGAATAAATTCTTGTTCAAGATCATCCCAGATATGCCAACGTGAGATGTCTTGGTCCATAAACCATTCAGAAGCAATGCCGATTAGGCTTTCCCCGAAATATGCCATCAACAATTCTTCTCTGCCATCGGCTCCCTGTAACTGATTGCAGTACTTCTTCAAATGAGCAATGGGGTCACCGTGCCCGTCATACATTTCAAATTTTGGTGTTTTGAACCCTGACGGCAAATGGACATGCGGGAACATACACAAATCTGCATAGGAGACACTCTTCTTCCTGCTCAAACCTTGCATGTTCTTTAAATTTTGTTCGAGGCTTCTCATTCTCTTAGCCATCTCATCCTGCTCGAGTGCTCTGGGATTTTGGTCTTGCCCAGGCGTAAGCTCGTATCGAGGCTGCTGAGGTAAGCGTTGGTGGTAAACCGGGTAGGTTCCAACGAGAAAGATGGTGATTGGAATGTGAATGAAGATGAGTCAAAATTAGGTCTGTGTATAGCGGGTTGTGCCGCAGTTCGACAAGGCGGTGCAGTGAATATGTTCGTAGACATGTCTGTCGCTGACACACGGGGATAAGACTCAGAGGGTGATCCAGCGGAGTGAGCTGAAATGGTAGGATACCCGAATGGGGTAGTTGGATAACTTATGGGGACGTTGGAAGTCCCAATTGCCCTATGAAACAACTCGGGGAATCCAGGATCACACCTGGCGGCTCTTTTCCATTGCTCCAGTCGTCCAACATCTCCAAAATACGGAGACGCAGGATTCTGTTTTCCTCAGCAGTAGCTGATTCCGAAGTGGGGATGGCCGAGATTGAACTCTCCTCTGAAATAGGAATCGTTGGCAGAGGACTTTCTGAAGACATTTCTACACTCCCTTTTGACCTTGTGAAGTAAGTGTGAACACTTCCTTTTGACTTTGTGACGGGTGGCTGAACACTTCCTTTCGACCTCTTAAAGTATGAATGTGAGGCCAGACTACCACAAAACCAACCACCTTTCTATAAAGCCTAGACACAGCAACAACTGGTTAATTTGAGACAAGTAACATATAGGTAATCTCACGTTGGGGTATGATGCACCTATACAGTTAGATGATCTGCTACATATTTTGCAATGGTTGCATGCGTCATCCCGGCCTTTCTTTATGATTTCCCTATTTCCTTTTATTTTATTTCCTTTATTTAAGGTTACGGTCGAATCTGATGAAGATTGCCTACGTATCATGCCCCGCACGAATCAGACCTTGCGTAGTTCGGGAAGATTGGGAATGGAGTAAATATACCAACTCGTATTTTTTTTGGAATTTTTGAAAGAAATGCTTTTAGAAGAAGAAAGGAAATATATTTTTTTGATTTTTGATTTTGATTTTTGTTTTTATTTTTGAAAGAAAGACTTCTAAAAACTTCTTTTCATTTTATTGGAACTTTGGGAATATCTTCGGACTCAATTTTTAAAAATTTGTATATTTTTATTTTTTTTTATTTATGAAAGACATCTAAGGAGTATTGTAATGAATTATTTTGACCTAAAAGGAAAAAAAGTGGCTATTTTTCCAAAATTTTCTTTATTTAGAAAAAAAATAGGGACTTGGTTTTGCAGATACGGCCTTTCAGCACTTCTGGGAGGAAGATTTTAAGGTTGTGCCCGCAAACTATTTAAAAATGACTCAGAGTGGCTGTTTTTGCAAAAATAGCCTTCTGGTGCCCTTTTGGGGACATTCGGCTTATTTTAAACAAGAATGGCATCACCCGACTTATTTATGACAAAAATTAAAATCTTGACATTTTTTGGGCTATTTTTGCAAAAGGGAGGTTGGACCCGATGAGGGTTTCCTGCGTATCTCACATTCGGTGAGAATCAAACCAGCGTAGTTCGGTGAGGTAAGACGTATACTTTGACCAAATAATTTGAAAGCAAGAAGAACAAAATGAAGACTCTTTTTTTTTTCTTTTTTTTTTTGCTACTTTAAAAATGATAAAATATTTTTTTTTTCAATATTTAAAAGTCGGTCAGCATGCAAGTCTGAAGCAAATAAATGCATAAAACAAACAGGATGCAGCAGGATGGTCTTTTTCATTTCATGTTACCTGTCCTAGACGGACCCAACCCATGTGTTAAGTACCCTAAGTCAAATGCAACATGATGCAAATAAGCGTTCCTACTAGGGATCCGGCATGAAGTCAAGTTATTCTAAGTTCAAAACCTAGGAATGTGTTCTAGACCGTGTACCCGAGCGGACAACTCGAGTCGAGGAGGGGGCTACATACCGGGGACCCGCGGGATCGTCCGGCTTTGTAACTTGTCCGACCTCTTTCTTATTTCAGGGTAAGACACTAACAGAATAGGGAGTCTCAACCAGTAAGCAACATCCTCGGAGGTGAGAAAAGAAGGGTTTCGGCACAATTTATATATACAGTTCAGATAATATCAAAGCGGTAAAACATTTAGCAGGAAAACATGTAGGAAAATCAGATAAAGACAAAAATAACAGTTATTCCAAGCTCGAATTCTTAAACCCTGAACCGGAATTCTGGGTTACTGTCCCCAGCAGAGTCGCCAGAGCTGTCACACCTCCTTTTTACCTACTACAACCCGTAAAGGGTATAGTAAAGGGAGTTTTTTCATTTAAAGTGGTATTATTCAAAATGGGATTATTTATTGTTTTCAGAGTCGCCACTTGGGAAAGGTTTGGCTTTTGGTGTCCCAAGTCACCGATTTATCTTGAATCCCAATCCGAGGAAATTTTCGACTTTCCAAGTGAAGTCTGCGAACCAGAAATTCTGAATAAGAAATTATGTTGACCCGAGGGAAGGCGTTAGGCACCCCCGGATCCCGTGGTTCTAGCACGGTCGCTTAAACTATTATATTTGGCTAAAAATCTAATTTTATAACATGTTTTTACCTATGTGCTTTTTTAAAGATTATTTACCGCTTTATTATTATTTTTAGTGAGAATTGCAACGTCGTGAAAACATATCTCGAACCACATCACATCAATGTACCCGTGGTTATTGACATATTTCGACTCTGTTGAGATTTGGATTTTGGTCACATAAATGTGCACCCAAGTTTAAGAGAGTAGATTATTAAAAAGCACGCCTAAAGATACTAGCACGTTATTATTTTGGAAAAAGCCGTGAAATTCACTAAATGGCCAGTCCCGAAATCTAAGTATTTTAATACACATTCATGAGGGCCCCGCAATTTTGTATGTTTTATTTGGCGAGGCTCGTCTCATTTTTATTTAAAGACATCGTAAAGTGAACTATATTTTTCTACTTTTATTTCATTTCTAAAAAAAAACATGAGAAAGTCCTAAATAATTTGTTATGAGACTGAGATAAATCAGTCATTGGCCCAGGTCCAAATGAATATGCAATTGTAACCAGACCTGGGCCGTTTTCATCAGCACTGAGGCCCAAACTGTCCAAATGGACTACTGACTACAGCTTCAATTCCAGTTGAACGCAGGTTCACCCGAATGACTTCAAATCACTTAAAGTGCATTCTATACATTATAACAAGAGAATATTACATTTATCCGCTCAAACTAAGGACAATATTGATCATTTAAATCTCATATTAAAATCAGCTCACTCTACCTGCTTGACTAATGATGAGTCCTTAAACTCCAAATGTGACCACTACTGATATTAACCATTAACGAGTAATTGTTCATTTTTAAATTTTATTTGAAACTAAAACTAACCTTAATCACTAATGCACACTCTAACTAATCACCTACTCAATAATGATTTAAGTCACACACTAAGCTATGGGTAATTCCTGATTCGAAGCTAAACCTACATGACCTGGGCCAACGGGAATAGACATCTATATGCTGTAATTTGTGTTTGATTTCCAGTATAGCAAGTACTTGATGCGAACAGCCAAGCCATTATACATTAGGGACTTGATTTCAACAAGAATGGATTCTCTACTAGAATCAACAGTCCATCACAATTTTAACAATTCAAATCATTTAAACAACAGTCTCAATTGAATAGTTGACATTACAATTAGAATGAATTACAGCTAAGTAACTACATAGCATCCTACTGATTTTAGCTACTCAAGTGAGAACAAGTCAGGACAATACTTCATTTCAATCCCATTCAAAGCTACATCAGTGAGAAGTCAAGTGTGTACCTGGAAATGTTTACAATGGAAGAAGAAGTCAGCAGCAATAATATGGCAGTAGTAGCACAGCAAAGCAATCAGCAAAGATTTGGAGTTTCAAACAACCATCAACACACCCCCAGTGATTCCTGAAATGCTTTAAAACCAAGCAGGACCAAAAGATCAACCCAAGACAAGTTCAAACAAACCCAATCGAACTCCAAAATGAACCCAGAAACATTTACCCCTTCAATAAACCAGACTTCAATCCAAATAAACCAAATTTACTTCTCATTTAGCCACAGTCAACTTGGACCAGTTATATTTAATACTCATGTAACTCAAGTTGCTTTTAAATCTTAATGTCAAAACAGAAACAGAGAAACTCTAGTTATTTTGAGTTCAAAGTAAGCTAAAGTGTTGAATTAAAGGCTGGAACTTAAAAGTAAACTGAAAGAAGGCAATGTGACAGTATGTTTCTGAGGCTCAAACGTTTAGTGTATTTTGCTATACTCTCTTTACTCTCAAAAGAATCTCCAGAATTGAATCCCCCCCCCCCC